>APFE030903715.1:75936-110071 GCA_000404065.3 Pinus taeda | reverse complement strand
GTGGAAGCATTGTTTTGTGCTATTTCTATTATCCAACCAGATTGGATAAATGAAGTAAGGGATGAATGGAAGAAGGACAAAGAAGTGTGGCCACTCATTCAAAAGTTGTAGAAGATCCCAATTCAAATAATATTTCCAAGACTTGACGAGGAAGGAAAAATCATATTGGAACCTGGAGCAGTCACATAAACAAGAACCCAATAGCTATGAGATCGATCAAGCTCAGAGTATTTCATAAAGTGGAAGAACTTACCTACTGAAGATTCCACACATGAGGACAAGAATTTTATATAGAAGCATCAAGAACTACTCAAGCGTTGAGGACAACACTTTTTGAAGGACAGGGGCATGTTAGGTCCCTATAATACTAATGTAACCCCTTATTATTATTAGTACAACCCCCTTATTATATTGTTGTGCCCATGTAGTCCCCATATTGTTATTATTGTGCCCCATAGAAGCTCGTTATTGTTATTATTATTCCCTTACATTATTATCGTTATGTCGGCTCTGATTATATTATGACCCCTTAAACTCCTATATATAGAAAGGAGGTCTTGTCATTTGTATGATTGAAGAATTGTTCATTTGTGTAATGTAAAGGAGGTTTCCCCCTTGAAGAGGATGAATTCTAAGAAGTTGATCTTTCTTTTCTATATTTCTGTGAGTTTGTTTCATAACAGAGTGGGATTGACTAGATATGAATTTTGATCAATCACTTGGTCAACTAGTGGAGGATCAAGGGAAATCTTTCAATAACCAGTCGGAAGACAATACTGAGAAGTTGTAAGGTTTTCCAACACTTTTGAGGCTTCATCCATACAAGGACAAAGGTGAATAGGATTATTCCATTCACATAACTTATAGGGAAATTTGACTTTATCCTTTTTCCCATGAACCTTACTATCACTAGTTGAGGTTTTGTCACCAACATGATCTCCAGAGCCCGAAGACAAATGTCAATTTGAGCCTGTAGACCACACTTCTAATACCTTGGGAATACTAGGACAATATCTAAGAGGGTGGTCACCCTTACAAAGCATTTCAGGAATTTAACTTTGCAGGTTTGGTTGCAAGGTTTATCCATACTAGTTGCATTCATAACAAGAACTACTTGGTTGTCCCCCTGCTTATTTTTCTTCTTCTTAATATTCCTTTTCTTATTATTCTTATCCACCTAGTTACTAACTTGCAAGCTTTCACCAAACGAAGAGGAAGAAGAGGAAGAAGACCGAACAAGTGAAGAAGGCAAAGATTCAACTTCAGGATCAACTGGAGGTTGATATTGTTCAGGTGGAATAGAACCTGGTTGAGAAGAATTTTGGACATTCGAAACATAGGGGTCAAAAATAGCCAAACTGGAAAACTAATGGTAAATCTGAGAAGGGACAACATCGCCACATAAGGAGCACCAACATTTCCAAAGGAGGGAAAAGGACAAGGATTCTCATTAGAGGGGTTTCCTTGATTGGTGGACTCAGGAACTGTTGCCATTAGTCTCAACCAAAGATCTACTAAGGACTATTTCCATAGGAATAATGTTGTTTCGCAATCAATTAACTAATTTTATAAATTAAATACACAAAAAAAGGGGTAACTAGGAAAAACGATTTACCAAGCAATTGTGAACTGCAATATACACCTTGGCGAAGCAAGGACTTAACGTATGGTAGCCAATATCCCTGAATGTAGTGTTCGGTGTATCACGATATACAAGGCAGGAAAATCAGTTAACTATGGATGGATAGCAACCTATACAGGACTCCCAAACTATACTCGATGGTATATGGGAGTGCAGTTTGTAGTATTATTGTCTAATGTGTAACAGTTCGATGAGATCATTCCGTTATACTCGAAGGTACATGGAAAAAAAAATCTTATACACTTACGTATGTGGAACGGATTTTACCCTTGGGATGCAACGCTGGAAAGAAATGGAATCTCCTACGTTTAATGGCACCAGAACACGTCTCTTGCCTATACCTCTAGATGTTTTCGTTAATGTTCCAAATGCCCATTAGGTTAATTGAGATGAATTTTAAAGTTAATCTTGAATTATGATTTGGTTTCATGGCTCAAAACTCGATGTCGCCTGAACAAACCTACGATGCAACTAATATGAAAATATTATTTTCATTTTCAATGAAATCTATCTAGTGTAGGGAAGAACTACAAACATTGATGCAACAATGCAACCAACAATAGCTGCCTAACTAGATATTTCAATTCCAAAATTCCACTGCAATGATAAAAATGTAAATGAATTTTAACTCACTAAGATTCGAATACATGAATTTTTTTCTTTCAAATGAATGAGGATGCCTTTATCAACTTTCAACATCAAGCAATGTAACCTATGCTCAATGACAATCTCAAAAAAAACTTTCCAATGCAATGTAATCTAATGCAATTTACACAAAGAAATGACTAATTTTGAGATGAAGGCTTAATAAATGCAAATGAAATTTCTTTCTGGTTTCCAAAAGAACTAAAAATTCTTCTCATATAGCAAATCAGTAACACATGAAATTGTATTGTTAATAGATGAAAAGGGGAGCATTACAAAGAATGAAGCCTTAATGTTGGAAGCCTCCTTCAAGTGAGATTCCAAGTCCAAGCCTTAACCTTCAAACACCTTTTCTCCTTTGCAAATGGGCATCATTTGGCCACAATTCAGCACTAGGATTACAACCAACCAAACAATAGCCAACCATTAGTGGATGGTGGGAAATTCATTTATAGGGAAGGATAGGGAGTTGAGGATCCATGAAAAGAGGGAGGAGTTACACATCAGTAGGGAGAGATCAATGGAAAAAGGATCCAGGGCCAAGAATGGGAGATCTTGTTCTAATCTTCATTCACCTGAAACCACATTGTCATTCTCAATCTTTCTAGTAAGAGAATTTTCTCCTCCATTTTTGGAAAAACTGCCTGAAGAAGATCAGCACAGATTTTCATGATAAAAGTCGCGCTGGCATCGCTAGACATGTGTAGTGCGAGAGGTTACCAATTTGGATTTTCCTGATAAAAGTAGCATTGGGCTTGCAAAACAAGGTTTTTGAAAAAAATATTCAAAATGCTTTCAAGGCAATTTTTCTTCCTTTTCTTCAAGGATGATCCAAACATGTTTCATGGTGAATACATTTTTTTTGACAACTTTCATCACTTTGTGACACTTGTGACATTGACAACACAAAGTGTGACACTTCATCATACGATATTGGGAGTCCGAAAAAATACTATATAACAGATTCCCCCTAAAGCATGAAGTTAGAACGAGAAGTGATGGCTGAAATGCTTTACAATCAAAGGCAAGGACTTATAGAACCACCGTGGACCTGTAAATCACACATAATACAATATATCTGACATCTCTAATGTAAGTATGCTTAAAGTGTAAGCATCTAACAATACATGGATCTGCAGCATGGACACAGCCATCTGTATAGAAAGGATCATGTTTACAGTCATGAATACTTAATAACTCCACATAGCCTAGATTTATCAAATGAAACCTAGGATATTCATCTTTGTCTCAATCCAACCAAAGTACGAATATCACCATGCGAATAAATGGGTTTTAGTCGTACATGGTTGAAACCACCCACTTACCGGCCAATGATGTAAGTCGTTAAAAAGAATGAGAGAAACCACTAATGATGACGATGGTTTTCAAGGTACAACATCACAATCCATGAGTGTGAAAAATGAAGCTGAAGTCAAACACTCGCAAAATCATTTGATCGAAGGCCACTGATGTGAACCAATCATCAAATGTGAAGAACTTGCCATTAAGGCATGAAAGCTCCAAGGTACTGAAAGGGAGTTCCTAGATCATCTTCTCGAATAATGAGTTGGATTTGATAGTAAGTGATCTGTTGAAGGAGGGCCATAATTTTTCCCACATCATCAATACGAAATATAGGATTTGCAATGTTGGCAAAAGTGATTCAAGATTGTTGCAGAAAAAGGCAAACAAGGTATAAGTGTTTTGAATTTTCAGGCGGGACTTCTCTTGAACATATCGACGACATGACTCTAGAATATGGAAATATTTGACTCAAAATAGGATCAGAGGTCATGATGACAATATGATATAATCAAATGAGACGAAAATGGATTTCTAAAACCTGGGAAGCCAAGTGACAAATTGAGGATGCCCCAAACTAGACATGATATACAGATAAGTGTCATGTTCAAGAGTGACATATTGCCTTAACAAAAAAAAGATATATGTTACCTTCCATTTTTCCCCACTATTTCGAGCAAGTAACTTTTAATTTTCAATCTCAAGCTTGAAGAGGATACCATATGCTTGTCATATAAGTTCATCCTTCAAATTAGTCCATCCTAGTATTTTTAATGATCCCTAAGAAGGAGTAGCTCGGCCTCATCATGGTCACAAGTCCTTCATCATTTCAATTTTACGAGTCCAATGGAGGGGTAACTCAACGTTTTTTTCATATTTAGGGAGTTCGAAAAAGAGGAAAAAAAACTTGATATATCCCTTTTCGTATATAGTCTCTCAAACCTGAAAAGGTAGAAAAAAAATACCAAAGAGAACCTCTTAGCCATGTTCAACTAAGGTATTCCTTTTTCATAGCTAGTCTATCTCAGTCCATAAAAGGGTTAAACTTGTACTGAGTAGACGAATTTTAACTTACTTTTACAAGTTCGAAAAGGCAAGTGCTCGATAATATTTTCATATTTTTGGAGTCTAAAAAGAGATGAAAGAGGACTCCACCTGTAGAAACGAGTGGTATAAAAGGATAGCAACTGGTTACAGTGATGATGGAACTTCTCAAAACATGTAAAAGTTAAGAGGCTGGCTAATAAGACCACTCATCGCAGATGTTCCTTAGGCAAGGGTAAAACAACCAAGTGAAAGCGTCTGATCTGCCAAAGAGATGGTGATGACGGGATGAAAAAACCAAGGCTCATCTGGCAAAAACAGGCTGATAAAAACGGCAATCACAAGAGGAAAAGTGGGAATGGTTTCATCTTTACACAAGGTTGAAATATGGGAAACTATGCTTGAGGACATTTGAAGATTGTTTCATTTTTTCACAAGCTTGAAACATGAGAAGAAACTATGCTTGGATTTGGTTTCATTTTTACACAAGCTTGAAATGGAGACAAACTATGCTTGAGATTGGTTTCATTTTTACACAAGCTTGAAACAAAGAAAAACTATGCTTGATATAAGTTTTCATACCCCCATAATAATGACTCAATTCGAGGTACATGCCCCCCAAGCTTCATTCCATTCACCTAAGTAGACTATTGGGTACTAACAAGTGGATGGAAAGAAGGTTCATTTATGAGATCAGGTTAAAGACTCGACTGAGAATTTATGAGATCTAATCAAAGACTCGAATTAGAAGGCGATTTGCTTCATTTTTTAATGAGATTGAGACAAGAAAAAAACCATGCTAATGACATCTTGTTTCATTTTTTAACGATATTGACGCAAGTAAAGGAACTTTTCTCTGACACCTTCTTTCATTTCTTAATGAGCTTAACACAAGTAAAGGAACTCTTCTCCATGAACTTTGATTCATTTTTTAAGGAGCTTGACACAAGACAAGGAACTCTTCTCTAGGACCTTGATCACGGACCATAAGAGGCCATGGCTTCCAAAAGGTTCTCATCATATGGGAGAACAGCGTTGTGGAAGGGATACATATCAAGGGATCTAATGGAAATATCAGGCTCCAATACCCTTAGTACATGATGCACTATACCACTAACTAGATCATTAATAGACGTGGGCATGGAACAAGTGGCCACATAATTAACCTGTGGCGGGGTTGATACTAGCATACAAGGACCATTTAGGGAAGAAGTTTTATTGGGAGTCAAATTAAGACTAACGAATCAAAGGTGATCAATGGTCACAATTATTCCTTCATGGAGGAAACATATCACATGAAAGAGAGAAGAGAAAAGAGATCCCATGATATAAACATAGCCATGGCCAAGGAGTACATTAAAATCCAAAGGGTTGTTGGGTTGTGTTATATTCTTTCCATGACTAGCACACGTAGTTAACTGGGGGTTAGAGAGCGGGACATCACAGGGGGTTTGAGGGGCACCTGTAACCCCACTTTATGGGGTCCGGGGTAGCGTCCCGAAAAATTTTGGTTTTGGACCCTATGTTAGGTTGGGCGGACCTACCTATGGTTTTGTGAATGATTTTCGCACATGTTTTTGGACGCGATGGTTTTCGGTGCATGGTTTTGGATGCGATGGTTTTTCGGTCCATGGTATTGGATGCTTCAACTTTTATAAATATGTATTGTAACATTGAAAGGAACATAATGAAAAAAATCAATCTAGTAGTCCCAGTTTTGGGATCCAGGGGAAACCCTCTGTGTATATGTGTTTTATGTGTTATGCTCTCGCATTGTTTATTTTATGTGTTTTAGAATTTGTATGCAAGTAATTTCTGTATTGGGTTAAAACCTACAAGGGCCTTCGATAACCATCACATCGATATAGAGTATTTTTTCTCCCAAAGTAATAGGAAACTTAGGAAGGATCCCTAATGGTTGATTGGTTCCTCTGTTAAAAGCCAACATATTTTGGGTAACGCGTACAAGCTGTGGAGAACCTAAAGCTTACCAAGTAGTTGCGGAAAGAATAGTAACTGACGTGCCTTCATTTATGATTGTGCTAGGTACGAGTATTGCTTGGTTAATTTAGTGTCCTAAATTTCTCTACATAACTTATCAATCCGAGTATCATAAACTGATGAAGTGTAGTGCACTGTTTGTGCTAGATGACCCTTCTTACTTCATTGTTTTTGTGTTTTATGTTGTTTTGGGGGTTTTTAGTCGTTTAATCCCTAATGATTTACAATATAAATAAC
Source organism: Pinus taeda (assembly GCA_000404065.3). Classification (NCBI taxonomy): domain Eukaryota; kingdom Viridiplantae; phylum Streptophyta; class Pinopsida; order Pinales; family Pinaceae; genus Pinus; species Pinus taeda. The sequence goes on along the minus strand of APFE030903715.1, from coordinate 103,200 downwards.
AAAAAAATATTAAATCTAATTTCTGTAAAGACTGCTAAGAACCTAAAGAAATGAGAATTAAAAGAGCTTAAGTAAGGTTTGGAAGCAAAGTTTAATCAAGAAATGAAAACAAAGTTTCTATTTCTGCTCTTATAATTATTTCCAAATCATGAACTAAAAACTAGAAAGTAAAATTGCAACTATTGTCTAATCAATTACAAAAACTAAATGAAATATTAAAAACTGAAAGTAAAATTGCAATTAATGTCTAATCTATTACAAAAACAAAACTAAATGAAATACTTAGTTACTCTGCCTCTCAATTTTGGGAGAAAAATCTCCTTGTGGTGACATTTTGAGGAATTTTGTACTTCATTATTCTAAGAGAAAATAAATGAAAAAAAGCAGAAAAGAATCATTGTATGAACGAAATATTCAACCACTTAGTTTAAGATGAGTTATCAGCTAGAAGGGCTCTTCAGAAATATTCATTAATACCATGAGTCAATAAACTAGTCATAACATGGCAAGAAATATAATGGCACTGATCAGTCTAATTGAAAATTTAAAGACTAGTGAAACAGTAAATGAAACAAATTATGTTGCACTACTGAATTTCAACTTCTAATTACTAATAAAAACTAGAAATAAATTGAACAAAAAGAAGCTATTCTGTAATGAAAGAAGCTATTTTGCATTAGTAAAGAAATGATAAAAGTTGCATTATAAACAAGGTTAGTACAAAAATGATTATGAACATTGTGAGAAGAAATGATGAATTTACAGTTTAACTAGAAAAGACAAAACAAAATAAAATAAAACCTCAGTCAGCGCAAGGGCCCTCTGCAACTGATCAGGTTATGTGTGCTTAATCAATCTCCAAGAAACTCTTTCATATATCCATAAAACATGCAGTCTTCATATTAAAACAGGAAAATGAGTTTTTCAAAATTACAGAACAGTAAGTCTAAGCTTAATACATGAGGAAATTTGAACTCCTTCTGAGTTCTTTACATAGGTATTTATAAGAAAATTATGCAATTGTTTGTGGAGAAAAATAAGCTACAGCCAAAAACACGTAGAAGACAGGCACACAGAATTTTCTTCCTCAGTTGCCGGAGACATAAACCTAGATGATGGTTGTTAGATTCGGTTGCACAGATGGTTGTTAGAGTCCGTGGGTTGAGGAAGTTGTTTCAGATAACGCTTCCCATCACTGTGAAACATGTTGACTATCAACAAAACAGAGTCCTATTGCCTTCGGTCTCTACTTTTGACTTCTCCATTAACTGGAGTCTTGTGCCGTCTTCCTTGTCAATCTGGGCTAGGTGAATAGGACACGATCCATGTCATGATGATTTCCAAGCTACCCGTGTAGTTAATTTCTCCTTCTGACACCTGGAACCTGTTAAATCATGGAAGTAGCTACGGAACAGCCGATTAGCTACAAAATAGGCTGCATTCCATAGCTAAAAGACAAAAATTTATATTCAAATAAAAAAACATAAAAGCATAACATGTAAATCACTAAATATCCTCCTTAAGGCAATTTATATTGGTCATTGATGATAGGAATGCATTTCTTCATGGAAAAACAAAGAAAAAGGGATGAGAAGAGTTGCTAGGAAAAGAGTAGTTTTGAGGCTCAACATACCCCCACTGCAAAATGATTGCATGTCCCCATGCAATCAAAATTGTGAACTTCTACCTCCTATCGCATTTGTTCTGACACTTCTACCAACACATCCAACTTCCTCTTCTTGCTTTTCTTTGCACTGACTGCCAACCTTGGCTTCTTCATAAGAAATTTGTATTTGAGGTTAATAAGTGTTCTGCTCAGCTTCTTATTTTTTCTTTTTAGCTTCTTGTTTTTTTTGTACCATAATCCCAAGTGTACCATTGTGTTCTCATGAATAGCTCTATCCAGCTTATTCTGTTCCCTCAAGGTTTCATTTTCTTTTTGGATGTTCCTGTTCAGAGTTTCTAGCTCAAAGATCTCTTGTTTGAGAGAGCTAGTTAGAGTTCCTTGTGGGCTGACAAGCTGCTCTAGATTAGCTGAAGTTCCTAGATCTATCAAGGTATTCTTTTTCTCTAATGACTCTATGTAGTCATAGATTTGTTGTTGTAGTGGATCTATGCTAGGAGAAGCTCTACTTAGGTTGCCTTCAAAATTCCGTGGAGGAGAGTTCTGTGGACTTTGTCCAAATGGAATACTGTTAGGGGATTGAACTGGGGTTTCTTCCTTTAAGTTTATAAACTAGGCCTCTTTTGATTTCACCCTCTTCACCTTACCTCGGAGTCTAGAGCTCCTCCTCAAGTTTTGGGAGCTTATGGTTTCTTCTTTTGTGTCCTTTTTCCTCTTTCCTTTCTCCTTATTTTTCTTGATTTGCTCCTTGATCTTGGTTAGTCTTTCAGAGAGAAATTGTTCATCTTCTTGAGGTGATGAAGGTTCAAGAATTTTCTTATTGATTTCTTCAACCCTTTCTTTCATTTTTCTCTTCATCTTAGTCTACTTCCTAACCTCTGGTTTAGGAGCCATTTCTTCATCATTTTTTTGTAAGGAGATTTTAATGTTGATATTTCTTCTTCTACTTCTTTTAACATGACTTCCCTAAGATAAATCTAGAGCAGGTTGGAAGAAATTCCTTACCAAGAAGTCTTCCCATGTATCCCCTATACTTCGCAAATGAAATTCAACTAAAATCTTCTCTAATCCATGATGATATAAAGTTGTTTCTATTGATTCAAATTTCTTTTGGACATTTGTTGCCATTCTTCTTCGACTATTCAGAAGGAAAAAGGGAAGATTGAGGGTTCCATTCTCTAGAAAATTCATTAACAAGCGTACATGATAAACATACATAGACCCAAACCTTCCTTCACATGTAATGAATTTTTGTAGTGTTAAAAACATGCTACTCCATTTGTTTTTTAGTGCTAAAATTGGAATCCCTTTTCTAAATATTGTAACATCCATACCTGGGTTTTTAAGAATCACCTTCCAAGATTCATCACGAAACTCTTTGTTTTTAAACCATCTTTCTCCTAGTCTTGGGAGTTCTGTTGCTTCTGCTATGAAGGATTTTGTGACTGCAAATTTGATATCCCCTATTTCCACTTTCGTGCCATCAAATGACCTTGAAAAGAATTTACTAATTTCCTTGTGGTAGCCATCAAATTTTTCAATAAAAAACAACCATCCGGCCTTCTGTAACATCCCCTTGAGCTGCAGATACCCCTCCATGTATTTTACCCCTACGGGCTCAGTTCTAACAATAAGTCCCATATCCTCTATTCTCAGTTACCCTTCAAAACTACTCTCATTGTCTAAGAAATGGAATGACTGCGTATATGGAAACATAATGATTATGGATATGGAAACATGATGACTGGGTATAAGAAAACAGAACGACTGTGGATATGGAAATAGGATGATGAAATGGTTGCGTGAATATAAGAGAAAAACTTAAGAGTTGGCATGTAATAAATAAACAGTCAAGGTTTGAGAGACATAGATAGGTAGGTCACGTCGTTATTCTGACCGTTAACAGGTGTAGTTATGGAGGACCGATTAAGTACAACCTATGGAGTTTGAAGCGGAGATTAGTGATGAAGAAATCATTGGACCATTTTTCATTGAAGGCAAAAGATATGGCAGAGACATCATGGCGATCAAATCACATGATGGTTAATTAACGAGACATGTGATCATACATGTTATACAAGCTTATGTTTTCAAATTACTTTTTGAAATAAATTTTTGCATTTACCTTTGGAACCTTTACCTTCCGCTTGCTAATATTTTGATGTTTGATCCACAGGTACTTTAGGCATGATTGGTCTTCAAAGTTGATTTTTCTTCAATTACCTGCATACATGATTTTATTATGAGTTGGACACTTGTGCTTGGACTGGTAAACAAATTGTTGCTGCAGAATTAGATTAGCTGCATAACAGAATCAGCTGCAGAATAGAATCAGATGCAGAACGTGAAATAAAGAGTGAAATATGGCTTATGAATGAATGAAATGGAAATGGTTGTGTAAGTGAAAATATGACAAGATGATAAATGAAAATGGAGATGAAATAAATACTGGAAAAGGAAAAATTTATTGGTGAAATATGTCAATGGAATGAAGTGAAACCGTAAAACTAAAAGATAGTGAAGTAAGATGAGATAATGAATTTTATAGAATGTAGAGTGACTGTGGATTTTTGTCATCACTTATTACATAAAGGAAATGGAAAATATAGGGTGTCAAAAACTTCTGATTTTCACCTTGTATTTTTTGTATAAGCATGCCGATCAATGGTTGGCTTTCAACCTTATACAATTTTTTTTTATATCTATATATATATATTTATATATATATATATATATATATATATATATACTATATATTATATATATATATAGGAAAAATAAAAACTAAGTTGGTGGAGAAGAAGGATTATTTTTCACTAACTTCATTTCAGAATTGTTCTGGAAGATCTTGATGAAATCTTCCTTTGAAATTGGTTTTTGATATATTTTCAATATATAACCATTCGCAAGAAGAGGAGTTTGACTTTCATCTATTGTTTTGATCCTCACTACTCCATTACTAAATACTTTTTCAATCTCATATGGCCCAAGCCAATGAGTTTGAAACTTCCCTTGAAAATCTTTAAACTTTGAATCAAATAACAGTGCCCAATCTTCCTCTTGAAACCTCTTGTCCTTAATGTATTTATCATGCCATTTAGCCTTCTGTTGTTGGACTATACCAGTCCTTTGAAATGCTTCTTGCCTGATTTCATCAAGTTCACTTATGTGCTCCAGTCTATGCTTTTGAGCTTCTGATAAATCCAATCCCAACTAGACTGCCATTTTGAAAGTTTTGATTTGGAACTCTATAGGGAATAGGACTTCTTTCCCATAAATAAGTTCATAGGGTGTATGTCCCATTGTGTTCCTCCATGTAGTTATATAGGCCCATAAGGCTTCAAGAAGCCTTTCTTCCCAGTCTCTTCTATGTAGATGCACAGTCTTGGTGAGGATTCCTTCAATCACTTTATTTGTAGACTCCACTTGACCATTTTCTTGTGGATGATAGGGAGTAGATTTCCTATTCCTAATCTTGTACTCCTGCACAAGTCTTTCCACTATATTGGATGTGAATTGAGATCCCTGATCTGTCACAATTTCTTTTGGGACACCAAAATGAGTGAAGATATCCTCAAAAAGAAAATTAACTATATATTTTTCATTTACAAAAGGTAATGCTTTGGCTTCTACCCATTTGGTGACATAATCAGTCCATACCACTATATACTTTTTCTGCTTAGATGAAGGATTAATTGGTCCAATAAAGTATAAAGCCCACTTTTCAAAGAGTTTAATAAGTACCTAAGTTTGTAATGGCATTCCATTTGAGGGAGCAGGTTTCCCTACCCTTTGGCAGTTGTCACACCTCCTAACATATTCTTTAGCATCTTTGAAGATGGATGGCCAATAATATCCTAAAGAAAGGATTTTATAGGTTGTCCTCTTGTCAGCAAAGTTTTCACCCCACGGATCATCATGACATGCTTTGAGAATATCAGACATTTCATTTTCTCTGACACGCCTTCTGATCATAAGATTGATGAGCCCTAAAAATGGATAATTATATGGGCTCATTCAACCTCCTAATTTGACTTAATCCACCATTCTCACTAGTTTATTGCATGTTTTTTATTATATTTATGCTAATAGAGTGAATTGGGTTAGTCATTATGCCAACAAGCTATGTGTGGTTTTGTGTAGCCTTTTTGGTCATTTGGAGACAAAATTGAAGGTTTTAATGAGCACTTGGCAGCCATTCGTGGGAGAACAGGGAGAGGATGTAGGAAGGGTCCCTTCATTTATGGGCCCTTACCTCGAATTCTCCACCATCAGCTTGGAGTTCAAGGGCCACCAAATCAATTAGCACAAGGGCAGCCAAGCAATTCAAGTAGGACTGCTGTTAACTACAAGTTTTGGCAGTCGAGTCCCTAAAGTTTAGGAGGACTGTTGGGGTTCTCAATTTGTATAAATAAGACGGGTTAGGGCCTCATTTTGGTTAGCTGGTAGTTAGTCATTTTGGTTAGCCAATAGTTAGTCATTTTGTATTCATTTTGTAGTCATTTTGTAGTTCGATTTTTAGGCAGTAGATTAGCTTTGCTTTCAGCACATTTTCAAGTTCTCCTTGTGGACAGTTTTTGGAATGTAACATTTCTTTTGATCATTAAAGATGAATCCAGCTTTGCACCAGCTCTAAATCTCTCTTAGGAGTTTGTAGCTCTTGGGGTTGGGCCCATCTAAAGTGCCCAGTGTCTCCTTTGTTTACTTTCATGTGTCTTTGCTGCATTCTTCAAATAAAATCTGCTATTTAGATTTAAATCTTGTTTTGTTATTTAAGTTGTTTTTGATGAGTAAAATAGCTTTTCATGCTCAGATTTAGTTGATAGTTTGTTAACAGAAAAAACTTCAAGAAAAGGGCCATCAAACATCTGTGGTTTCACCTCTCCCTCAGTGGGATCAGGAGTTGTGACTAGGATGACTTTGCTGCCCCACAAAAACACTGATTTTGCTTTGCCATGCAATCACTAGTGTTTGATTTTCATGTGTAGAAGTTGGTTACAAGTTCAGACTTTCATTTTCTTAGTTGCACGAGATAAAATACATGGTTTCATTGCAGGTCACACTTCTGTTCATTCTCTTTACTAGCAGCTAACATATTAGGTCAACGTAACTAGGTCTTTGAATTTACAAGTCTTTGTTGGTTCATATTGGAAAAATGACTTGCAGAGCACATGTACCACTTCTTCATCTGCTTATTCTCCATCAGCACCATCCACTCCACCCTCTACTTAGAATCCTTGCCTCACGTTTGCCATTTGCTCCCAAAACCCTAATTTTTGTGCAACATTGCTTCAGTCTTCCTTGAACAAATCTCACCATCCTTGCCACTCCTCAGCTCCATTCCCCAAGCCCTGGACCTCTTCACACCCCTATTTCACCTCCACACCCATTCCTCCATCTTTTTCCCTCCATCCATGCTCCAAAATCCCATTTCTGAACATCCTATAGAAAAATTATAGAACATCCTGTAGAAATTCCTGAACATCCTATAGAACCCCTGCAGACTTCCTGTAGAAGCTCACAAATGAGGTTTCTTGATAGCCAAACTTTGTGAAACTCTCAGGAAGGGTGTTAGCGACTCCTTAGACCCTCTTTGAACCTTCCCAACCTTTCGCAAGCATTTCCTCTCACCAATCCACCTCTGCACAATCAAAACCAGTTAAAAGCACATGCATGATAATTCTAACAACTTATTCAAAAACACAAAAGATGTTTTTTTTCGGATATTACTATAGAAGTAGCTTAGACACATGCATTTTACCTTCTTAGAAGTAAATGGCATCTCTTTCAGTAGCTTGCATCCTATTTCTTGCATCACTAGGGCTAGTTGGTAAAATTAGGGTTTGTAGGGTTTACGTTTCCTTTCAACTTTCCAGTTTCGTTTTGCAAGTAGATTAGCCTTCTTTGAGTTAGATTTCGTCCATCAGTTAAAAAGCTTCTTCTGAGAGCTCATAGAAGTTGGATTAAGCTCCTAGCGGACTTGTGCCAGCTGATCAAGTGACAACTGCGGCAAGAGCTAGTACTTGTGCATACAGCACCGTCGCTTCCAAGTTTGTTACGAACTACCGGGTTGATAAAATTAAAGAAGGGAGTCCCAGGAGTTGCAGCATTATTGGTGCAATATTGGGGCCCACCATATTTTTGGCACCATTGCCGGGGAAGCATCAGAGTATTAGTAATTGCTATTATTCTTCTATTTTCTACTACAACCTTCTGCTAAGTTGTTTATTTCATTTCCATTCTGCAATTTCATTTCTGCAAAAATAGAGTAAACATTTCCTGCTTTCATAAATTAGCATTTCAATTCCGCAATTTTGATTCTGCAAGCATAGATTAGCATTTCAATTCTGCAAGCGTAGATTAGCATTTGAATTCCGCAATTTCAATTTGCAAGCGTAGACTAGCATTTCATTCCTGCAATTTCATTTGAGCAAAATAGATTAGTCATTTCCTGCTTTCATTTCAATTCCGCATTTTCATTTCATTAAGATAGTTAGTTGAAGTTCAATCTATTTTAGTTTTGCAGGTACAAGCAGAAAAAAGCAAAAATCAACCAAAAAGATTTTTTTCATGCCTTGTAGGAGTAGAGATAAGTTAGAAAAATGATTGCACAACACCCCCACTGCTTCACACAACCAACCTTCCCTCTTCTTCGATGGCTATGATTGAGAAGAACCCCTAGGAGGACATCAAGACATATTTGAAGAACCTCTAGGGGAGAAGAAGAAGAAAACATTCCTCTGGAGCAAATGGCTGCAAACAGAAATGTTGAGAGCAGTACCTTATCCAAAAACGAATTTGCAACTCAGATGGAAGATTTCAAAAGTGATATGAGGCAATTTCTTGCCATGCAACTGGATACCTTGCAGATTCAAAGGAAGCAAGAGGAAGCCAAGAGGGCTTTGGCCATCTTTTGTCCCAGGTGCACTAGAAAGCATCCTAGAAACAAATGTCCATTGTAATCCATAGAAGTGTGTTTTGTCTATGAAAAATACCATCCTACAGATCAGTGCCCTTCCTTGCTTGGAATCAAAGCCACATATCAAAGGGCCAAGGAAGTCACTGAACCACTCTATTTCATGAACCAAAGAAGGTCACATGGACCCATACCTTACCAACAGGGAATGAAATGGACATTTGATACCTATTATGACCCCTATCAAGCCACTTTCATGCCTTCTTGGGGTCCCCCTGCTCATCCTTCCTAGTTCACACCTCCTCCTTGTTCCTTCACAGATCCATATTATGCCCAACCATCTGCTCATTCATTTCACTCTTATAGTCAGCCACAACCTTAGTGGAATGCACCTCATCAAGGGTGGAGGCCCCAGTACAACACTCCTCTCGCTCATTTTCCTCCACTGCTTGCTCATCCACAACCATCGCCTCCTGCGCCACCAAGGCAACCCCAAATGCCTGCCCAACCATAAACCCATCGACATCCATCTCAAAAATACACCTCCATTCAACCACCCATACCACCATTCCCAAAACCATACAATGGAGTAGCTCAATCCAATTGCAAAGCTGAGGCACAACATGTCCAAATGACTCCTCTTGAGCTCAATGATCTTCACCAAAGCTCAGGAAGAGTGTTGCAAAACAGAGATTATATTGACAACATTGAAGGACCAAAGGAAAAAGAAGATTCAAAAGAAAGGATCAAAGAACCATGGGCTGCACTTGATGAAGAGAAGAGATTAGAATCAGAGATCGAGAAAGTTCCCTCATGGTTACCATCAAATCCTCCATATACTCAAGAGAAAGATCAACAAAAAGAGGAAGATGAGAAGGTCATGGTAGAAGGTGACATCAAGAATGATCCAGATCAACAAAAGGACCAAGGATATCAGAGCTATATTGAGATTTGGTTTCAGACGGTCACTAAGTTGCAGCAGTGCTCTCTTCCTAAGCTATGCTTGATCCCTTCAAAGTCAAATCATTTGGTCTCTAAAATCTGGATAGTTGTTAAAGCATGCATTTCAAGCCTCCACATCATTCTGTCTCTAATCTTGATGTGCACATGGCTCCATTGGAAGTATTCTTATACTTGAGAAAGATTTTGTTTTTCAAGTAGGGTAGGGTAGAAAAAAAAAAGAAAAAAAGGAAAAAAAAAAGAAAATAGAGAAAAAATGAAAAAATGGAAATAAGAGGAAAAATTTAAGGTGAAAACCTCCTCGGAGGCGCCTTAGATTGGCACATTGATTGAAAACCTCCATGAGGCGGTCAATGGGTTGGAAAAAAAGGGAAAAGAAAAAATAAGATCCTTGGGTGAAAACGTCCCTTGGAGGCGCCTAGGGCAGGCAATTAGGGTGAAAACCTACATGAGGCGCCATAGTTGTTTTCAAAAAAAAAAGAGAAAAAAAAAGAAGAAAAAAGAGAAAAAATAAATCTAATTTTCATTGAATAATTACAGGTTGCAAGAACTACATTGCAGGTCAGGAGGATTGTTGAAAACAAGGACAGAGGAAGTTTTGGGCTTTCTACAGGAAGCTACAGGCATTTCTACACGAAGTTATGTATTTCTACAGGAAACATCCTATAGAACATTCAAGCGATCCAGATTTGATTTTGGAAGGGAATCTGATGGTGGGAATCTGTTGGTTAGGCCTGCAAGCACCTCTGTGTCCATCCCTCGCCTTTCTCCATCATTTTTCCGCATCATTGTGTTTCTACATTGTGCTTCTACAGGAAGTTCCTGTAGAAATTGTAGGAAGCTAGAAATGGATTTCAAAAAGGTGGTTTGGCGAACATGGTAGCTTCCTCAAGGGTTCAAAAGTCCTCTTGCAATCTTCAAACTCCTCCTCTATCATCTCCATACTTGCATCACAACCCAATTTCATTTTTCTTACCATGCAACAAAACTGCAGAATGCCTTGAAGCAAAAATACCTAGAACAGAATTTGTTTTTGCCCTAACTTGAAAACCATAAATCCATTTGAAAAACCATTTTACGGGGAATCATACGGGTGTGATGGCAACATTCCTGAGTAGTTTAAGCCAATTCTGATGCACGGTTTCCAAGAAATTAGCTTCCATCACCATCATCCATTTTTGCATTTTCTCCATATCCGTGCATACGTTTCAAAACCTTTTTCATGGGGAGATTCATTTGGGTGACAGTAACATACCCAAGCAAGTTCAGCCAATTCCGATGAACAGTTTCCGAGAAATTGACCTCTGAAATATTCATTCATTTTCCATTTTTCTCGAAAACTGTGCATCCATTGATCGCAATTTTTCTATGGGAGGTGCATCATGATGATAGGAACATGCTCAACAAGTTTTAGATCGATTCGATCTATCATTTGGGAGCAATGGTGAAAACAAGTTTTGGTCCTGTAAAAATTCAGTAGCAGCAGCTTGAGGGTGCAGATCTGAACATGGAAATGAACTCTTGCAGCTTAGATCCAACTAGAGGATACCTGCAGAAGAAAAATAACCACACATTAGACAACAAAGAGCTTATAGCACAAATGAGCCATCATGCAACCACCGAAATAGATGCATGCAGCAGCAAAAAGCACCTCACAACAACCATTTGACTTCAGGTACGTGACTAAAACTTATTCCTCTATTGCATGAATCTAATCTAAGCACTGCATGAACAAATGAGATGGTAGGATTTAGCCAAAAAGGTAGTAAGTCTGATTGCACTCATCCAGGGATCATCAACGCATGTGTGTAGTCAGTCACAGGAATTAAAAAAAATATAAAAATAAAAAAAACAGACAGTGGTAGAGATTTTAACTCCAGTGCAACTGATTAACGAGAAGAGGACATGCAGCTCATCACAGCACTGCCATCTGCATGTGGCCACGTATGCTTGGCCACTACACTCCCTCACCACGAATCAAGCCAAAATTAAATGACGCTTGGCTAACTCTCACCACCCTCTGTTCAACTGCGGTCACAACTGGAGCACACATCCACCACGTCCAGATCAGTTAACCAGTGGTCCTCTGCAAGATTCCTGCCTGGTTTCTCGAGATTTCTGTCGTTTCTTAAAAAATTCCCGCCTGTCGCGCTCTACAGGCGTTTCTACAGGAAGTCTTCTACAGGAAACACAGAAAACAACCTTCCAGAGCAGAAAAGCCTGGATTTTTCTTCGACAAATTGGAGTTTGTCAGAGAGGTAGGCTTGAACATTACTTTCCCATGCAAATAATTCAAAAGAATGAATTCGACGTGTTGAGGGGGTAGGGAAAATGTGAATGCAAGTATGCCTATGAATTCAAAAGTCGATTTCTTATTGCTGCCTGGAATTGTCTTCGTGGTCTGCATGTGAGATTTTCTCCTGGGTCTTGAATTAAAATCCTTCCTATAGAAAAATTGAGACACTGTCAAGGCTCACCGGAGAAAAATTGTAAATTTTATATGACTGTGTGCATAATGGAGACGTAGCTCTATGCTCTGTGTAGAGAAATCCTGAAGTCCTCCTTTTGTACGCGAGCAAGCAAGTTCAGAACAACAAAAACATAGTTTTCTACCATGCTAGGAGTGTTCATTAGAAAATAACCTTCCGACTCCAAGAAATTACGGGAAACCTCTAAGGTGGTGGACTTGTTTTCCCCTGCATTGGAGAATGAAATGTTGCTGAGAATAAAACATCAAGGATTGGACATCAAACCTGAAATTATTGTGGTGACTCAGTTGATTCCTGAGGCCTGTGGTACAACATGCAATCAACGAATTGAAAGAATTGGTGAAACACAACATTCAAGGATACTCCGATTACCCTTTAGAACAGAAAAAGGAGTTCTGCAGAAATGGGTTTCTCGATTTGATGTGTGGCCTTACTTGGAAAGATTTTCAAAGGATGTATTAAATGAAGTAACGACAGAGCTAAAAGGTCAACATGATCTGATCATTGGCAATTACAGTGATGGAAATTTGGTTGCATCTCTGATTTCACATAGACAAGGAATCACTCAGTGCAACATAGCCCATGCTTTGGAGAAGACCAAATACCCATATGCAAACATATACTGAAAAAATATGAAGGAAAATACCATTTCTTTTGCCAGTTTACTGTAGATCTAATTGTAATGAATCATGCATATTTTATTATCACTAGCACATATCAAGAGATTGCTAAAAGCGAGGATACTGTTGGACAGTATGAGAGCCACACTGCTTTCACCCATCCTGGTCTCTATCGTGTGGTTCATGGAATTGATATTTTTGATCCCAAATTCAACATTGTTTCTCCTGGAGTAGACATGCAGATTTATTTCCCTTATACAGATAAGTAGCATCGTCTTACTGCTTTACATGGTTCAATTGAGGAACTCTTGTTCAATCCTGAACAGATAGATGAACACATGTGTATTTTGAATGACCGTAAAAAGCCCATTATCTTTTCTATGGAAAGACTCGATAGAGTGAAAAACATGACATGACTGGTTGAATGGTTTGCAAAGATCAAACACTTGAGGGATATTGTCCTCCACATTCTGGGGAGGAAACCATACACAGAATTCCCATTCTGATCAGTGCACAAGCCAAAACAGAGCGTGAGGAAGTAATATATTGAGGCAGAGAAGAAAAATAATGGTAAGGAAGCTAAGGGAAAGAAAACCTAGGGCAGACCATTACAAGAAAAGCAAGAGGAAAAGCAAGAAAGAGAAAGAAGGAAGAAACAGAGAGTAAAAACAAGTTTAATCCCTGGTAATTGTTGCAGGTTGCAGGTACACAATGCGGAAAGGGGGCCTCCCAACACAAGCGGAAGGGTCCCTACCAAGTTCCCAGGCATCCTCACATCCATCCCCTCCATGAACACTCATTTTTTCAGGGTTCTGACACAATCTAATCATGGTTCAACCTTCTACAGGAAGCTACAGGACTTTCTACAGGAAGTTCTGTATTTCTACCAGACACGTCCTGTAGAGCCTTTGGGCAGGCCAGAATCGATTATGGAGAGGGATTTGAAGCTTGAAGTCTGTTGAGGAGGCATGAAACCACTCTTTTCTTCCATCTTCCACTGGTTTCATCTCCTTTCACCACCATTGCCACCATCTGATTGAATATACTTGCACAATCATACCAAAGCTAAGAATTCTCTAGGAAAAGGAACAGGCAGTGGGAAGAAGCAGAGAGAAAAGCATGATTTCATGACCGAGAAGAGGACATCACTTCAGAAGATTAGCATGACAGGGAGGCCATCAGGGCCATCAAAGATGAGGAGATAGATTGATTGCTCATAGGATGAGCAACACTTTCAGTAGGGGGTGATGATGAGCCCCAAAAATGGATAATTATATGGGCTCATTCAACCTCCTAATTTGACTTAATCCACCATTCTCACTAGTTTATTGCATGATTTTTATTATATTTATGCTAATAGAGTTAATTGGGTTAGTCATTATGCCAACAAATCTAATGTGTGCTTTGTGTAGCCTTTTTGGTCAATTTGGAGACAAAATTGAAGGTTTTAATGAGAACTTGGCAGCCAAATTCATGGGAGAACAAGGGAGAGGATTTGTAGGAAGGTGTCCCCTTCATTTATGGGCCCTTACCTCAAATTCTCCACCATCAGCTCGGATTTCAAGGGCCACCAAATCAATTAGCACAAGGGCAGCCAAGCAAGTCAAGTAGGACTACTATTAACTACAAAGTTTTGGGCAGCCGAGTCCCTAAAGTTTAGGAGGACTGTTGGGGTCCTCAATTTGTATAAATAAGGGGGCTTAGGGTCTCATTTTAGTTATTCATTTTGTTTAGCTAGTAGTTAGTCACTTTATAGGCAGAAGGTAGCTAGCTTATAGTTCGATTTTAGTCAATATATTAGCTTTGCATTTCAACACATTTTCAAGCTTTCCCTTGTGGACAGTTTTTATGTAATTCTTCTTTTCTTGCTCAATAAAGATGCATCCAGCTTTGCACCAGCTCTAAATCTCTCTTAGGAGGCTATAGCTATTGGGGTTGGGCCCATCTCAGGTGCCAAGTACCTCCTTTGTTCACTCTTATGTGTCTTTGCTGCATTCTTAGAATAAAATCTGCTATTTTAGATTTAGATCTTGTTTTGTTATTTATATTGCTTTTGATGATTAAAAAGGATTTTTATGTTTAGATTGAGTTGGTAGAATAATAACAAGGAAAAAATCTCAAGAAAAGGGTCAACAACACTTTCGGTTTCACCTCTTCCTTATTGGATTAGGAGCTGGAATTGAAGTAACCATACTATCCCAAACAAAAACACTAGTTTGCTTTACCATGCAATCCTTAGTGTACTGTTTCCATTTGCAGAAGTTGGTTATGTGTTCAGATCTCTGAAATGTCTCATTGTATAGTTGATATATATGGTTTTCCTTCAAATAAAGTTGTTGTTCGTTCACTTTATTGTTAGCTAGATTAGATTAGCTAGGACTTTGGTGACTTGCAAGACTTTGTTGATTCAGTTGAATGTACACAGTGCAGAGCATCTCTACCACTCTTTCATCACCTAAGCTTCATCAGAGCCGTCTATTCCATCTCCTAGCTAGGTTTCTCATCTCACATCTATCCTCTTTCCCATGTAACCCTACCTTCTTGCTCAATCATTGTTTCAGTCTTCTTTGAGCCAATTCAACCTTCTACACCTTCTCACCACTCCATCCACCAGCCCCTAGGCCACTTCAGACCCCTATCCTACCTCCATATCCATTCCTGCATCTTCTCTCACTCATCCATCCTCAAAAATCTCATTTCTAAACATCCTATAGAAATTTCTGAACATCTTTTAGAAATCTCTAAACATCTTGTAGAACCCTTGCAGACTTCCTGTAGAAGCTCACAAATGAGGTTTCTTGATAGCCAAACCTTGTGAGACTCTTCAAAAGGGTGTTAGGGACTCCTTAGACCCTCTCTGAAGCTTCCCAACCTTTTCCAAGCATTTCTCCTCCTTGATCCACCCCTGCACAATAAAGAAAAAAATGAAAAAAATGAAAAAAATGGAAATAAGAGGAGAAATCTAAGGTGAAAACCTCCTCGGAGACGCCTTAGATTGGCTCATTGATTGAGCACCTCCATGAGGCGGTCAATGGGCTGAAAATAAAAAGAGAAAAGAAAAAATAATAAGATCCTTGGGTGAAAACCTCCCTTGGAGGCGCCTAGGGCAGGCAATTAGGGTGAAAACCTTCATGAGGCGCCCTAGTTGTTTTTCAAAAAAAAAGAGAAAAAGAAAAAGAAAAATAAACATAATTTCCATTGACTAATTTCAGGTTGCAAGAAGGACATTTTAGGTCAAGGGGATCGCTCACAATAAAGACAGAGGAAGTTTTGGGCTTTCTACAGGAAGCTACAGGTATTTATACAAGAAGTTCTGTATTTCTACAGGAAACATCCTGTAGAACCTTTGGACGAACCAAATTCAATTTTAAAAGGGAATCTGATGGTGGGAATCTGTTGGTTAGGCCTACAAGCACCTCTGTGTCCATCCTTCGCCTTTCTCCATCATTTTTCCACCTCATTGTGCTTCTACATTGTGCTTCTATAGGAAGTTCCTATAGAAATTATAGGAAGCCAGAAATGGATTTCAAAAAGGCGGTTTGGCGAACATGGTAGCTTCCTCAAGGGTTCAGAAGTTCTCCTACAATCTTCAAACTCCTCCTCCATCATCTCCATACCTGCATCACAGCCCAAGTTCATTTTTCTTACCATGCAACAAAACTGCAGAATGCCTTGAAGCAAAAATACCTAGAACAGAATTTGTTTTTTCCCTAACTTGAAAACCATGCATCCATTTGAAAAACCATTTTACGGAGAATCATATAGGGGTGATGGCAACATGCCTGAGCATTTTCAGCCAATTTCGGTGCATGGTTTCAAGAAATCAGCCTCCATCACCATCATCCATTTTTGCATTTTCTCCATATTCGTGCATCCGTTTCAAAACCTGTTTCATGGGGAGATGCATATGGGTGATAGTAACCTAACCAAGCATGTTCAACCAATTCCGATGAATGGTTTTTGAGAAATTGATCTCTGAAATCTTCAGCCATTTTCCATTTTTCTCGAAATCTGTGCATCCATTGATCGCAATTTTGCTATGGGAGGTGCATCATGATGATAGGAACATGCTTACAAGTTTCAGATCAATCCGATCTATCGTTTGGGAGCAATGGCGAAAACAAGTTTTGGCCCTGTGAAAATTCAGCAGCAGTAGCTTGAGGGTGCAGATCTGAACGTGGAAATGAACTCCTGCACCTACAGCTTAGATCCAGCTAGAGGATACCAGCACGAGCAAAATAACCACACATCAGACAGCAAAGAGATTATAGCACAAAGGAGCCAACATGCAACCACCAAAACAGATGCATGTAGCAGCGAAAAGCACCTCACAACAACCATTTGACTTCTGCTACGTGACTAAAACTTGTTCCTCTATTGCATGAATCTAATCTAAGCACTCCATGAACGAATGATATGGTGGGATTCAGCCAAAAAGGTAGCAAGTCTGATTGCACTCATCTAGGGATCATCAGCGCATGTGTGTAGTCAGTCACGAGAATTAAAAAAATATAAAAAATATAAAAATAAAAAAACAGACAGTGGTAGAGATTTTAACTCCAGTGCAACTGATTAACGAGAAGAGGACATGTAGCTCATCACAGCACTGCCATCTGCATGTGGCCACGTATGCTTGGCCACTACACTCCCTCACCACGAATCACGCCAAAATTAAATGATGCTTGGCTGACTCTCACCACCCTCTGTTCAACCGCGGTCACAACTGGAGCACATGTCCACCATGTCTAGATCAGTTAACCAGTGGTCCTCTGCAAGATTCCTTCCTGGTTTCTTGAGATTTCTGTCGTTTCTTAAAAAATTCCCGCCTGTCGCGCTCTATAGGCGTTTCTACAGGAAGTCTTCTATAGGAAACACAGAAAACAACCTTCCAAAGAAAAAAAGCCTGGATTTTTCTTCGACAAATTGTAGTTTCTCAGAGAGGTAGGCCTAAACATTACTTTCCCATGCAAATAATTCAAAAGGTGGTGAATTCGACGTATTGAGGGGGTAGGGAAAATGTGAATGCAAGTCTGTCTATGAATTCAAAAGCCGTTTTCTTATTGCTGCCTGGAATTGTCTTCGTGGTCTGCATGTGAGATTTTCTCCAGGGTCTTGAGTTAAAATCCTTCCTATAGAAAAATTGAGACACTGTCAAGGGTCACCAATGAAAAATTGTGAATTTTATATGACTGTTTGCATAACAGAGACGTAGATCTACGCTCTGTGTAGAGAAATCCTGAATTCCTTTTTCTGTACACAAGCAGGCAAGTTTAGAAAAACAAAAGGAGAGTTTTTACCATGCTAGGAGGGTTCATTAGAAAAGAACCTTTAGACTCCAAGAAATTACAGGAAACCTCTGAGGTGGTGGACTTATTTTCCCATGCATTGGAGAATGAAATGTTGCTGAGAATAAAACATCAAGGGTTGGACATCAAACCTGAAATTATTGTGGTGACTCGGTTGATTCCTGAGGCCTATGGTACAACATGCAATCAACGAATTGAAAGAATTGGTGGAACACAACATTGAAGGATACTCCGAGTACCCTTTAGAACAAAAAAAGGAGTTCTGCGGAAATGGGTTTCTCGATTTGATGTGTGGCCTTACTTGGAAAGATTTTCAAAGGATGTATTAAATGAAGTAACGACAGAGCTAAAAGCTCAACCTGATCTGATCATTGGCAATTACAGTGATGGAAATTTGGTTGCATCTCTGATTTCACATAGACAAGGAATCACTCAGTGCAACATAGCCCATGCTTTGGAGAATACCAAATACCCATATGCAGACGTATACTGAAAAAATATGAAGGAAAATACCATTTCTCTTGCCAGTTTACTGCAGATCTAATTGCAATGAATCATGCAGATTTTATTATCACTAGCACATATCAAGAGATTGCTAGAAGCGAGGATACTGTTGGACAGTATGAGAGCCACACTACTTTCACCCTTCCTGGTCTTTATCGTGTGGTTCATGGAATTGATGTTTTTGATCCCAAATTCAACATTGTTTCTCCTAGAGCAGACATGTAGATTTATTTCCCTTATAAAGAGAAACATCATCGTATTACTGCTTTACATGGTTGAATTGAGGAACTCTTGTTCAATCTTGAACAGACAGCTGGACACGTGTATTTTGAATGACCGTAAAAAGCCCATTATCTTTTCTATGGCAAGACTCGATAGAGTGAAAAACATGACAGGACTAGTTGAATGGTTTGCAAAGAACAAACACTTGAGGGATATTGTCCTCCACGTTCTCGGGAGGAAACCATATATAGAATTCTCATTCTTATCAGTGCACAAGCCAAAACAAAGCGTGAGGAAGCAAAATATTGAGGCAGAGAAGAAAACTAAGGGTAAGGAAGCTAAGGGAAATAAAACCTAGGGCAGACCATCACAGGAAAAGCAAGAGGAAAAGAAAGAAAGAGAAAGAAGGAATTAACATAGAGAAAAAAACAAGTTTAATCCCTGGTAATTGTTGCAGGTTGCAGGTACACAATGCGGAAAGGGGGCCTCCCAACACAAGAAGAAGGGTCCCTACCAAGTTCCCAGGCATCCTCACATCCATCCCCTCCATGAACACTCATTTTTTCAGGGTTCAGACACAATCTAATCATGGTTCAACCTTCTACAGGAAGGTATAGGACTT
Source organism: Pinus taeda (assembly GCA_000404065.3). NCBI lineage: Eukaryota > Viridiplantae > Streptophyta > Pinopsida > Pinales > Pinaceae > Pinus > Pinus taeda. The sequence goes on along the minus strand of APFE030903715.1, from coordinate 83,937 downwards.
TCTACACAAAGTTCTGTATTTCTACCAGAAACATCCTGTAGAGCCTTTGGGCAGTCCAGAATCGATTATGGAGAGGGATTTGAAGCTTGAAGTTTGTTGAGGAGGTATGCAACCCCTCTTTTCTTCCATCCTCCACTGGTTTCATCTCCTTTCACCACCATTGCCACCATCTGATTACATATACTTGCACAATCATACCAAAGTTGAGAATTCTCTAGGAAAAGGAGCAGGCAGTGGGAAGAAGCAGAGAGAAAAGCATGATTTCATGATTGAGAAGAGGACATCACTTCAGAAGCTTAGCATGACAGGGAGGCCACCAGGGCCATCAAAGATGAGGAGATAGATTGGTTGCTCAGAGGATGAGCAACACTTTCAGTAGGGGGGTGATGATGAGCCCCAAAAATGGATAATTATATGGGCTCATTCAACCTCCTAATTTGACTTAATCCACCATTATCACTAGTTTATTGCATGTTTTTGATTATATTTATGCTAATAGAGTTAATTGGGTTAGTCAGTATGCCAACAAGTCTAATGTGTGCTTTGTGTAGCGTTTTTGGTCAATTTGGAGACAAAATTGAAGGTTTTAATGAGCACTTGGCAGCCAAATTCATGGGAGAACAAGGGAGAGGATTTGTAGGAAGGTGTCCCCTTCATTTATGGGCCTTTAACTCGAATTCTCCACCATCATCTCGGATTTCAAGGGCCACCAAATCAATTAGCACAAGGGCAGCCAAGCAAATCAAGTAGGATTGTTGTTAACTACAAGTTTTGGGCAGCTGAGTCCCTAAAGTTTAGGAGGACTGTTGGGATCCTCAATTTGTATAAATAAAAGGGCTTAGGGCCTCATTTCGGTTAGTCATTTTGGGTTAGCCAGTAGATAGCCAGTATTTGGTCACTTTGTAGGCAGAAGTTAGCTAGTTTGTAGTTTGATTTTAGTCAGTAGATTAGCTTTGCATTTCAGCACCTTTTCAAGCTTTCCCTTGTGGACAATTTTTGATGTAATTCTTCTTTTCTTACTCAATAAAGATGAATCCAGCTTTGCACCAGCTCTGAATCTCTCTTAGGAGGCTGTCGCTCTTGGGGTTGGGCCCATCTCAAGTGCCCAGTACCTCCTTTGTTTACTTTCATGTGTCTTTCCTGCATTCCTAAATAAAATCTGCTATTTAGATTTAAATCTTGCTTTGTTATTTAGATTTCTTTTGATGATTAAAGTAGCTTTTCATGTTCATATTTGTTTGATAAGTCAATAACAAGGAAAAAGCTCCAGAAAAAGGGCCAACAAACACCTTTGGTTTCACCTCTCCCTCATTGGATCAGGTGCTGGAATTGAAGTAACCGTGCTGTCCCAACAAAAACACTAGTTTGCGTTACCATGCAATCTTTAGTGTATTATTTTCATTTGAAGAATTTAGTTATGCATTTAGATATCTAAAAGGTTTTATTGCATAGTTGATATACATGGTTTTCTTTCCAAATAAAGTTGTTGTTCATTCATGTTATTGATAGTTAGACTAGATTAGTTAGGACTTTGATTATTTGCAAGACTTTGTTGATTCAGTTGAATGTACACCGTGCAAGGCATCTCTACCACTCCTTCATCCACCTAAGCTTCATCAGCGCCACCTGTTCCATCTCCTAGCTAGGTTCCTCGTCTCTCATCTGTCTTTTTGCCCATGTAACCCTACCTTCTTGCTCAATCATTGTCTCAGCCTTCTTTAAGCCCAGTCAGCCTTCTACACCCTCTCACCACTCCATCCACCAGTCCTTGGGTCACTCCAGGTGCCTATCCTACCTCCCTATCCATTCATGCATCTTCCGTCACTCACCCATCCTCTAAAATCCACTTTTTGAACATCCTGTAGAAATTTCTGAACATCCTGTAGAAATCTCTGAACATCCTGTAGAACCCCTGTAGACTTCCTGTAGAAGCTCATAAATGAGGTTTCTTTATAGCCAAACTTTGTGAAACTCTCTGGAAGGGTGTTAGGGACTCCTTAGACCCTCTCTAAACCTTCCCAACCTTTTCCAAGCATTTCTCCTCTTTGATCCACCCCTGCACAATAAAGAACAGTGAAAGCATATGCATGATGAAACTGACAACTTAATAAAAAATACAAAAATATGTTTTATTAGGATAGAGGTAGTCTAGACACATGTATTTTACCTTCATATAAGTAATGACATCTCTTTCAGTAGTTTGCATTCTCATTTTGGCATCAGTAGGACTAGGTGGTAGAATTAGGGTTTCCTAGGGTTTGCGTTTCTTTTTGGCTTTCAATTTCTTTCTGCAAGTAGATTAGCTTCCTTTGAATTAGCTTTCATCCATCAGTTAAAAAGATTCTTTTAAGAGCTCATAGAAGTTTTCTTAAGCTCCTAGTGGACTTGTGCCAGCTAACCAAGTGACAGCTGCGACAAGAGCTAGTACTTGTGCATACAGCACCGTCGCTTCCAAGTTTGTTACGAACCACTGGGTTGATAAAATTAAAGAAGAGAGTCCCAGGAGTTATAGCATTATCGCTGCAATACTGGAGCTCACGAACTGCCATTTACTCTTCCTGGTAAGGGGTCTCCATTCAGCGTGGCAAGCTGGATCGTGCCTCCATCTATAACTTCTTTGACTACATAGGGTTCCAACTAGTGCATGCAGATCTTGCCAGGGAATTTCTCAAACTTGTTGTCATATAGTAATACAAGATCATTTTTTTTTATGTGCACATCTTCATATGGTGATCATGCCAATGTTTTTCTCACTACTTCCGTACTTGGTGATAGAATCCTGCCAGAAATAGCTCCTCCTCAAGTTCCTCTAGTTGCATGATCCTTTCTTCCAAAGCTCTGTGGTCTACTAGGTACAATTTATTCCATTGGCATCATGGCTTCCTTGCCATAAACTTACAGATAAGGTGTATGCCCTGTCAACTTCTTGCACGTTGTTCGGTATGCCCATAATGCAATAGATATGCACAAATCCCAATCGTTGTGCTGCGCATTACATACCTTGGTTAATGTTGTCTCCAAATTTTTTTTAAACGCTTCAACGGTCCCATTTTCTTATGGATGGTATGACATACTCTTTTGATGGTATATCTAAAATTCCTTAGTGAGTGTTGATAGTCTCATTTAGGAAATGCATTCCATGGTTTCTCATTAGAATTTTTGGACATCCAAATCGCGTTAACACATTCTCAAACAAGAATTTCACGACCATGCAGTCCTTAACCAGTTGTGCTTCTTCCCATCGGGTCAAGTATTTTGTCGCCGTGATGATATAGTGCACCGCCATCTTTTCTAGAGGTGTGATAAGCTCCATAAAATCAATCGCCCATTTCTTGAACATTTGCAACGTCATCTATGGCTTGAGTGGCATTTCATCTCTCTGTAATGGTTTCCCAGTCCGTTGACATACGCACAGGCCCAACAGTACGCTTTTGAGTCTTGATGTAGAGTTGCCCACCATAGTCCGGCGTGAAGAATATTTTGTGCTGTGGCGTAACCCGCATAATGTCCTCCAGCAGCCCCTGCATGTGCTTCGGCTAGGATCTGTCCTCGCTCGAATTCAGGTACATATCTGTGTAATATTTCATCGTTGCCCATTTTATAGAGGTGCCCTGCAATAACAGTAAAGTCTGTTGGGCATATCACCAATTCTTTCTTTCACTGAATCGAATATCCATGCGGAGCATTTCCTGTGGTTAAGAAGTGGATTATATCCACAAAATGGCCATCTACGACACACACAGCATACAGTTGCGCATTTGGTAGTACTTCCTCTAATTTTGTGGGCTCTTTGCTGTTCTCAATTCAGGACAGGTGATTTGGGCCTGCGTTTAGATGTCCCAGCTTTACGATGACTTTGAAATCATATTCTTGAAATAATAGCAACCACTTACAAATGCGCCCCCCAACACAGGCTTATTCACTAGGTATTTGAGTGCAAAGCAGTCAATATACATCTTAAAGTGTTCTCTAAGCATATAGTGGCGGTATTTCTGGAGCACGTATACCATCGCCAATCCTTCTCTCTCAGTAGTGGAGTAGTTCTTCTCGGCTTTTGACAATCTTCGACTTGCGAAAGCGATTGGGTGATCAATTCCCTATGCTCCTCCTTGAGTGAGTACTGCACCCAACACAATACACGACGTGTCAACATGCATGTGAAATTCTATTTCCCATTTCGGAAAGACCAATATAGGGGATAATGCCATATTTTCCTTAAGAGCTTCTAGAGTTTTGTTACATTCCTCATTCTAGCAATAAGTAGCATCATTTTTCAGCAATTGTTCGGACCATTACTGTTGTGATCTGTGCATAGATTTTTATGAACTTCTGATAGTAACCAGTGTGTTCCAGTGTGGTGGGCAGTTGTTTGACACTTTTTGGAGCTTGCAGATTGAGTATGACAGCAATATTTGCCAGATCCACCATCAAACCTTGCTTACAAACCACATGGCCGAGCATGTTCCCGAAGGGGATGAGGAAAGTACACTTCTTTAAGTTAAGCATGATATGTTTCTTAACTATTTTGAATACAGTCCAATCATCAAGATATACCTCTAACAACTTGTGCATAAATTCCTTGAATGTAGCTACCACAACGCATGAGAATATCGCCAGTGCGTTCTTGAGTCCAAAGGGCATCACCATATACTGGAAACAACCCCCTTCGGTAGCGAACGTTGTTTTACTCCTAGCCTCCAGTGCAATATTGATCTAGTGGTACCCCGAGAAGTCGTTTGTAAAGGAGTACGCTTCTTGTCCTCCCACATTTTCTAGTACCTCATCTGTAAATGGCATCAGAAATGGATCATTAACACATGCATCATTGAGCTTTCGGAGATCCACATAGATGCAAATTTCACCTTTCTATTTTTTCTCCTGCACAACCATAGGACTTACCTAGTCATACTCCTCCATTGGTCCAATTATTCCTACTGCAAGCATATTTTCCAACTCTTTTCGGACCTTCGCTTTGTATTTTGGATTCATCGAGTAAGGTCGCTGCTTAATTGGCTTCACATCTAGCTTTAGGGTTATCTTCATCATTCCTAGGTCACCAAGTATCCCTTTTAACTCCGTGATTTTAGTCGAGAATAAATATTGATACTCTCAAAGCAATTCGATGACCTTTTCCACTGTGGCATCATCCCAATAGTCTCGAATCGTTGCATACTTTGTCTCTTCCTCCGTTCCAATGTTTACTTGTTTCGTTTTCAACGGTGTGGTGATGTCTAGATCCTCGATTGCTGGTCTGTGAACCTCATGACTCCCCTCTATTTCCAGAATATTAATGTTTCTAGGGTTGTCCTTATCATCTTCTACCTGCACATTGTAACATTCCAGGGCCTAGCTCCACTGTCACAACTAGTTTGGCTGCACGATTTATTCTAGATCAAGTGGTATTTTGAAAATTGCGGCCTTTACAACCTGCAATGCGTCATCCATAGTATCCATCCATTAATCTTGAAAGAGAAATGTTAACAAAAAACCTTCACACAAGATATCCCATTCAATGGTACCATGTCAAAGCTCTGTTTCAGTATACCAGTTCCTTGGAATGACATTCACAGTATGATAAAATAAGTGTACCCACTCTAGTTGAGGCTCTTCTCCATAGGCTTGGACCCATCTAGTAAGGTGCATGTGTGGGTCATCACATCCATTGTACTTCTCATTTAATTGTAGTTCCGGCTTTCCAAATCTTATCTGCATCATGCACCTGCAGCGACGCCAATCGTCGAAGGTTCCTTCATGTGTGCCCCACCAATGCGAAGGCGTCACGCACAATGCCCATCTCAACACATCAAACTGTTGGTGCTCTGGAACCGCGCTTTCAAATTTTGTCAGGACTTCATCTACTGCTGTCAATCCATCATACATCGGCAATTTGTGATCCTGAGCTCTTACGCAATACAGTGACTTAGTCATCATATTGTAGTTTAACGTGGTTACTCCATTCAATCGATTATACCACTGTTCTTCTTCCTCATCTGAATCTTCGGTGCATGACTCTACATGCCCCCACGATATTCTTCCTTCCGCAGTCGGATTGACCCAATCTTAATTTCGTGTAGTAATTTTGTAGATACAATATAATACATCATCACTTCCTTCATCACGCACAAGTTCAGTGTAACATGGTCCTTCAGCCGGGTTTAGCGGAATGACTACGCCTAGTGACTTCTTCTCAAATATAATTTTCCGCTTCTTTAAATTAATAACCCCATTCATATCGGTGGCCTAGTCTATTCCTAACAACACAGGGTAGGGACTAATTTCATCCACGATTTCTATTACCTCAAAGTCTGTTCGGGTGCTTGCGCCTTCTATATCTACTATAATTCCTTGCAGTCTTCCGATGGGTAGGATCTTTTGGTGATTCACCATCCGTAATTGAATAGGATACCATTGTGGTGTGGGCTCACCCATACACTCCAAAGTCTATTTAGGTAGTACATTTTCATCTGAGCGTAGGTCCAGAATGATTTGATCCATCTCATAGTTGCGAATTGGTGTCGTTAATTTCATTTCCTGCCCAGACCGCGATGCATGTTTTCCGAATTTTCGAACCATGTGAGGTTCACCCGACCCTGCACACCTAGTTATCAACTCTTGTAATCCTTTAACCGCCCTATTGTCGCGAAGCAATTTCATGCATGTCTCTAAAAAGATAGTTAGCATCGAGGGATCCCTTTCCAGCTCAAGTTGATCCTTACTACTTGGGGTAGAGACCTCCACAAAGCTCTTCCTAGCTTCCAAATCTATCTCCTTATGAACCTTGACATCGTCCTTGGTTACTTTTAGGGGTGATTTTAGGGGCGAATGTTCGCCCTTTGGTGAAATTAAGGGGTTTTAAATTTTTAGTGGGCGAATATTTTGTATCATAGTACATTTTTACAAATCACCTCAAATAGCCCACCTTATTTTAAGGGAGAGGGTAAAAAAGGTAAATTTAGCCCTTGAAATTAGGAGTTACAACCTTCCATTAGCCCATTTTCAAGAATAGGTTTTATTTAAGTGAATCCATTCGCCCATTTTCAAGAATAGGTTTTATTTAAGTGAATCCTTTGGGCCCAATACCATATTTATAAAAGAGGTATGGTAAATTAATAAAAATATAAATAAATGAGAGGTATTGTAAATAAATAAAGCATAATTAATAAAACTCCATAAGTCACCTTATATACATGCAAGGGTGTAAACAAATAAGAATATAAGTAAAGTGGAGGTATGGTAAATAAATAAAACGTCTTTTTGTACTTACTCAAAAGGTATGGTGGTAAATCAATAAAAATATAAATAAACTAGACATATGGTAAATAAATAAAACCTCTTTTTATATTTAGTCCATAACCCTCGTTCTATTTATGTAGTCTCAAGAAAGAGGTTTTATTTAAGTTAATCCTATGGGCCAAATACCATATTTGTAAACAAGGTATGGTAAATTAATAAAAATACAAATAAATGAGAGGTATAGTAAACAAATAAAACATTTTTTTATATTTACTCCATAAGTTATATTTACTCAAAAATGTGTTATATTTAGGTAAAACCTATGGGCAAAATAATATGGGACAAATACCATGGACTAGATTGTTATTAATACCATGCAAAAAAACATTATTAACCCTAATATTAGTATTAATAAAAATAAAAATGGCGGTATTGACCGATGGTATTCACCAAAATGGCACATGGTATTGACCCATGGTATTCACCTAGAATGTAGCCTAAGCCTATTTAAATGGGGGAATTAAACTAGCATAGATCCATCTTTACTCTGGATCTACTAACCCCCTAGAGGTATCAAATATCGTGATATGCAAACTAGCTAAAGTGAAAAAATATTTGATCCCTCTCGGGCTGGATCAAGAGTAAAAATGGATGTTTTAATTTAATGTATGTTAAACATTTTAGCTTGGTTAAAATAAAAATCAACTATTAATTTTATTAGTTTTTATAAATTACTAATAGTAATTTTTAAGCTCCAGGTTTATGATA
>APFE030903715.1:1015-70459 GCA_000404065.3 Pinus taeda | reverse complement strand
TTGAGAAGGGCAACATGGGTCCATGGACCCATGTTGCCCCCAGATTTCCCAAAAAACGTCGTTTAGGGCCTCAAAACGACTCCGGAAGTTCAGGACCCAAAAAAAACTGCTAAAAATAGTAAATTGTGCTACATTTACGGAAACTGAAAAACTGAAAGAGAAAGTTGCGGGGGTCCAAATGGGATAGGTGGGTGGCCACCAACATCCACCTGGATCACACAACTTACTCATCAATGATGGAGTTCATCCCTCCTAGGCTACATCTTTGGGTCCAACTTCCAATGTTGGCCCTTTATGTTGTATGCTCAAAATGTAAATTGCCTCAACATAAAATGCTCAAATCACAAAACCAATGCTTCCATTGTGTCTAACAAACCCAGAAACCTTTGTGTGGGCTCTTCTTGGGCTCAAAAAGGCTAAAAAATGGCCAAGTTATGCCTCCTCCATTTTTTTGTTATCTCTCCTACAAATTCACAAAAATAGCAAAACTAGCAACATTTTCCTCCTTTGGCATATCCGCTAAGTGACAAATTGGTGTGTTTTCAGTGCACATTCCACTATTAATTGTGAAAAATGTCAGACCAAATTTTTCCCTTTAGTTGCAGTCACATGGAGGTTCATGTGTCTAGGAGAGTGGGCCAGATTCCATGTGTCTGACGGCTTTGTTGCTCCTGATCACGTTATGCTCCATATGGTCGTGGGTTGGGTGCCACATGTCAGCCCTCTCCACAGTTCCTGCCCACAGTTTCATTGTATTAATGGGAACTGGGGCGAAGGCTAATTTCCTAACCCCTCCACTTCTGTCACAGGCACATCATATGCCATAGGACTCGTGGTTGGGGCCATGTGCTCTACCCCCTCCGCTAATGCCAAAAGCATTACAACTTAAACAAATATTCCTTCACCACTATTTACGAGAAACACAGATGGTCTGATAGTGAGATGGTTGTTCATTAATTGGCAGATCATGACTTCAAACCCAGCAGAGGCCAATTGGCCCACTCACCCAATTTCAGCACAATTTTCGAGAGCCATGTGGCGCCTTCTCAATGGGCCACGTGGCACCTCCCGATTAATCCAACCAAAATCCTCATTAACCAAAAAAAATTGTCATTTGTCCCCATACGGTCATGCCACATGTCATCACGTGATTGGACTATCTTTCCACCGTACCTACCCAATAAACCTACTGACATAAGCGCCATGTCACTATACAACCTACCCAGTCAACCCTATAAGTTGACTTTTTAGTTTTTTGGCCAAAACTTCAAAATGCAACAACTTTCACATATGGTGTCAGATTGAGGCATTTCAAGTGTTGTTTGAATCATAACGATGTGAACTATGATTTGGCACTAGTTTCAGGAAATTTTGAGAACTTTGAGTTTTGAGCATATTTTTTATCCCCTATATCATTCCTCTGCATTGGAAACTTTTGGACCTCCAAAAGTTTATTTTTACTTAGCAAGTAAGTGAGAGTACAACTCCCTCACTTTTGCGATCTAAATTCACCTTTCTTTACTTGGATTGGTACCTTTGAGCCCCACTCGAATATACTCCACATTATCTCTGTGTGAAATATTGATTCTCCTGTCAAGAATTGAGTCTTCCTGCAACACATCTAAATATTTAGGAGAAAATCTTCAATAGATGGAATTTTAACATTCTATTCATGATCATCAATCATTGGAGGCTCATACAATCTCAATTTTTCCACATTCACAACAAAATAAAATTGCATATAAGGTGGAAACTCTAATCAGAAAACATTGTTACCAATATTCTCCAATATTTTGAAAGCACCATATCTGATTGGCTTGAGATTTTTACCTTCACCTTGAAGTATTTCCTTGCTGATATACAACCAAAATTGATCTCCCACTTGGAAATCATGATCAACTCAATTATTGGCATGTCTTTCTTTGTACTTTTCTTTGTTTTTCTCAAGTTTCTCTTGTACTCTTTCATGCACTATCTAAATTTGTTCAATGAAATTCTTGGTTTTTTCCACATCACTATGTCCATCTACTGCAATATATTTACCAAAGATGAAATCTAAAGGATACTTTTGCAAATAACCCAAACAAGCTTCAAATGGAGATACTTGCATATATGAGTGCTTGGCGGGATTGTAGGCATGCTAGATGTAAATGCTTACAATAATATCGACCAAGGAGATTCACTATTGTTATGTTTACCACTTCTATCTAGCCATCGGTTTGAGGATGAAATGTTGTGCTCTTTTTCAGCTTGGTGTCCATGACTTCCAATAAGCTTGACCAAAACTTCTCGGCAAATCAAGAATCTCGATAAGAAATAATATAAGTGGGTAACCCAAAGTGAACCCATACATTTTGGAAGAACATATTTGTGGTATGTTTAATTGTAACTTGTTTCTTACATGGCATCAACACACACATTTTGCTAAAAAGATCCATAACAACATATATATAATCATGACCTTTCCTAGAAATTGGTAGCCCCCCCTACAAAATCCATAGAAATACTTTCCCAAGGACGAGAAGGAATAGGAAGTGGAGTGTACAAACCCAATTTCCTATTGCTAGGATTTCTAGTAGCACACATGGAACATCCCTTTACATACCTTGAAACAATTTCATTTACACAAGGCCAATAAAAATACCTATTAATTTGAGCAATTGTTTTTCCTACACCAAAGTGACCAAGATTGAGAGAAGTGTGGGCTTCCCTTATGACATTGAATCTTTCACCCTGTGGAAGACATAAGTTGCCAAGATGATACAACAACTTGTTATGAACATGATAATCCAAATCTTCAACGTGATTTCCTTTAATCAAAGTTACATAATCATCTTTAAAATTGTCATCTTGCATATTGTTCAATATAAATTTCATGCATAATTGAGTTATGCCTAAGAATGACAAATGCATTAAAAATAGGCCTTGATAACATATCAAAAACTTTGTTGTATATACCTTTCTTGTACCTGATTACCAAATGAAATTGTTGTAGGAATCTCATCCACCTAAAATGTCTAGCTTATTGTAGCTTGATTTGTGATTGTAAATATTGCAAAGGTTGATGGTTAGTATGAATAATTGTTTCTTTACCCATCAAATAATGCTTCCATTTCTTCATGCTTTCTACCAAAGCATACAACTCTTTATCATAAGTTGGATAGTTAATTACTGCATTGGTAAATGTTTCAGAATGTCAAAAAATAGGCTTACCATGTTGCAACAAAACTGCTCCCATAGCATAATCACTAGCATCGGTTTTAATCTCAAATGGTTGCTTAAGATCTGGAAGTGCCAGAGTTGGTGTTGTACTAATTTTATTTTTCAATGTATCAAAGGTTTTATGTTGCTTGCATCCCCACTAAAATACCTATTTCACACTTGTCAAAGCATGTAATGGTGTTGCAATGATTAAGAAGTTAGCTATAAATTTTCTCCAATATTGGGTTGCTCCCAAAAAGCTCCTAACTTCTGTCACATTGTTGGGTTTAGGCTAATTCACAATGACCTCAAATTTTGAGGGATCAATCTTTAATTCACCCTCTCCTACAATATGACCCAAATATACCATAGAGGTTTTCCCAAATTCACACTTAGACATCTTCAAGTACGATTTCTCCTTCTTCAAGACATCTAAAACTTGTTTCACATGCTTGACATGCTCTTCACGAGTCTTACTGAAAATCAGAATATCATCTAAGTAGACTATGACAAAATGATCAAGGAATGGTCTCAACAAATCATTCATAACTCTCATGAATGTTGCAGGTGCATTGCAAAGCCCAAAAAACATAACTAACCATTCAAACAAACCTTGTTTTGTCTTGAAATCGATTTTCTATATATCATATTTGAGAAATTTATATGATGATAATCGCTTCTCAGATCTAACTTAGTGAAGTAAATAACATCCTTTAATTGATATAGCAAATCATCAATGTGAGGAAGAGGATAGTAATTCTTTGCTGTGATTTTGTTTAAAGCTCTAAAACGCACATGCATGCACCATGTACCATCCTTATTTGGAACCAAAACAATAGGATACCCACAAGGATATATGCTAGGCCTCATGACCCCTTGGTCAAGCAACTCTTGAATTTTCTTCTTGATTTATGATTTCTCCAAAACTGACATTCTATATATGCCAATGTCTGGAAGTTGTGTATCTTTCTACAAATGAATCTCATGCTGGATTCCTCTTTTAGGAGGAAAACATTTAGGTTCCTGAAACATTTTATCATAAGTGTTAACAACTTCAACCAAATCATGCTTGATTTTAGAATCACATCATGTGAAAGCTTCAGATTCAGCAATATCTATAGCTTTAATCATCAATGACAAAAAATTATTACTATAATTTACAAGCCTTTTCATCTAACCAACACTTACAATAGATAATTTCATCTTCTCGTGATGATAGAATATGAATTTTTGGTCATACAAGTATGGACTCCCTAAAACAATTCCATATATGTCAAGTGGTAAAACATCAAGCTCTACCTCATCGATAAAATATGTAGTGATATCAAGTTTAAGTTTACATTTTCTCTTCACTTACAATTTGGCATCTTCACATACTCAACCAAAAGGGTAAGGTTTATTATGAGGTGTAGTTTCTAGATTTAGTTTATTGACAATTGCTTCATAAATAAGGTTTACTTGGGATCCAATATCAAACAATGTATCAAATTTTGTATGTTTTTAATGACCCTGATGTGAAAAAACTCAATTCTTTCTTTATCATTTTGAGACCCAATAGGCTTACTAGAAGAACTAGTACTTGCTTTAGAAGCTTTCTCTTTCATTCCCATGGTTGTGATTTTGGTACCATCACCTGAATCATATCCTAGATCTTTTGTAGTTGTAGTAGTATTCTGTTGTTTCCCCTTGTTATTGAACTTCTTTGGTCTCACTTATGGATGTCGTTTCCAACAATGGTCTTCATCATGGCCTTCTTTTGAACAATGTTTACAGGTAAGTTTCTCTCCATCTTTCTTGAATGTAGCATTATTTTTTCCTTTGCCTTTAAAATTCCCCTTTCCTTTGTCTCTAGATTTGGATGGTTTCTTGCTAGTCTCTTGAGGAACATTCTTGCCTCTTGCTTCTAAATGAGTTACCTAAGCACATACTTCATCTAGATTGGTGGGATTAAAAATAAGTATATTGTGTCTCAAATGACTATGTAATCCACCTACGCATTTAAGGAAAGTGTATTGTGAAGACAAATCAACACCCAAGATTAAATCTCTTCTTCTAAATTCTTTTGAGTAACTTTGAGCACTCTGACCTTTAGCTTGTCTAAAAATTTTCCAATCCATAACTGCATTTTGCATATAAGCTAATGGATAAAATTTCCTTCTTAATGCAACTAAAAAATCATTCCAAGAAGATATAATTTTACCACTTTTTTTCAAATCTTCTTGGGTTCTAGCCTCCCACCAGATGAGAGCTGCACTTTCCAAATGAAGAGAAGAAATTTGGATATTTATAACATCATCCTTAATTCTTTGAATCTTGCAATATACTTTAATTTGATGAACCCAATTATCCAACCTTTCAACATTTACTTCTCCATTGTACATAGGCAATTCAAACTTGACCTCAATCTTAAGCAAAGGAGACTTAGCATGTCCTTTTGGAGATCTAGGAGGAGTATGTCTAGATGTTGAAGGAGGTGAAGAAGGAGATGAGGATGAAGGTGAAGATGGAGGTGAAGGATGAGGTGGTGGAGGGGATAGAGGCTTTCTCCCATCACCACCATTACCTTTTAGATGGTTTGAACTCTCTCCTTGCAACCTTGTTGTCCTTTCATTGTACAACACTTTCACCATCTCAAACATATCATAGAAATCCTTTCTAAAATATCTCTCATCCTCAGACATCAAATCCTATCCTTCTTCATGTGCTATTACGGGCGGAGTTTTTGGAGTTTGTGACATCCTTGGACCAATTTGAGGGTTTGGTTCTTCAAGAACCTTTTTCCTCTTCTCAAATTAGACCTTGTAATCATTCAAAAACACTTGCAAAAATAGTCAAACCTTAAAATCCACCATGATCTAATACCAAACTGATGTGAAATTAAAAATTGAAGGTTTCTTGAAAAAGTTTACAAACTAGTTTATGTCTTGTGGGAAATGGATCGAAATTGAAAAAGCACATAAAATTAATAACTTTAGTTAAGTTTTGCAAAAATGGCCATAAACTTAATGGGACCTGGGGTTTGGGCCATGTGCTCCACCCCCTTCGCCAATGTAGAATACATTACAACTTAAATAGATCTGCCTCCACCACCATTAAGGAGAAACATGGATGGTCTAATGGTGAGATGGTTTCCTTTTAAGTGATAGGTCATGGGTTTGAACCCAGTGGAGGCTAGTCAACCCACTCACCCAATTTTGGGATGATTTTCGAGGTCCACATTGCACCCTCTCATTGGGCCACATGGCAACTCCTGATTGGTCCACCCAAAAACCTCATTAACCAATAACAATTTTTCATTTGTCCTCGTACGGTCATGCCATGTGTCAACACATGATTGGACCATTCACCTGTCATACCTACCCATTCATCCTGCTAACATCAATGCCACATCACTATACGACCTACCCACTCAATAACCCACTCAACCCTACAAGTTGACTTTTTAGTTGTCTGCCAAAAAATTCAAAATGTGATAACTTTCACATACCATGTCAGATTGAGGCGATTTAAGTGTCGTTAGAATCATAATGACGATATCTAAAATTTGTCATTGGTTTCAGGTGATTTTGATCACTTTCATTTTTAAGCATATTTTTTATCCCCTGGATCACCACCAGTCATATGGGGGATGGCCTTAAGGAGTGAAAATGTAATATTTTCTCTATCAGAAAAATTATGCGCCGAAAAATATCCTTCCAACAAATTTAGCCATCTATTTAGAGCATTTATGTCTATTTGGCCTTCAAATATAGGAATGTCAAATTTAACTTGTATCTTCAAGGGGGCATCACCCCCAAAGTGACTGTTGGGTGAATATGCTTCGTCCATTGGCATCTGTCAAAGGAACTGGGAAAAACTATCAATCATATTATTCCTTTGTCACTTGAGGGCTTCCTTGAGAAACAATTTGAAAGGATCTCCACTTACTCGTCTTTTTTTCTTCCACCATTGGTGGTCGTCAAGGTCGGTGAGGTCAGTTTTGAAATGGTTCAACTAGTTCTAGTCCCAACTCCTTGTAGCCTGACCTCATTGGAGACATTCATACAAAACTAGAGAAAGAGCATACCAATCTAATACCACTGATCTAGATTTATGAAGGAACTAAATGAAATATAGATTTAAACAAAAACATAAACATATAGCAAAATAGAACTTCAATTAATAAATAGAAAATATTGGAAACTGTTTACATGTAGAATGAATACAAACTAGCTTGGGCAATGGTAACTTATCTTTGAGAATAGATGTGGTGAATACATGTCTTTTTAACTATGTTACAATGAGGCTTGGAGGCCTTTTTATCATGAATAAACATTGAGACACCATAAACATCCAAAAAAATAACCCTAGGAAATGAAGCGCCAAAAGATATGGGCCCAAATGGGGTTAATTGGAATGCCAACTTCCCGAGGTCATAACTTTGGAATATGATCTATGTTTGGCATGCACGATAGCTCATTATAAATTTATTTCCAAGGAAAACAATTTTCCACTACAAGCGTTAGTTGAAAACTCATGTTTGCTCGTTTCCCAAAAAAACGTCACTTAGAGCCACAAAACGGCTATGGAAGTTCTGGACCCGAAAACTGCCAAAAATAGAAAACTACAGAAATAGGAAATTGTGTTGAAAAACAGGAAACTTGTAGAAAACAACGCAAGGGGTCCAAGTGGAATAGGTGGGTGGGCACTAATATCCAGCTAGATCATATTTTCTTAAACCAAACCCTTTCATCAAAATATCAATGTACATACTACACTAGTCATTGGTCTCAAAGCATTTCAAAACAATATTTGGTCAAATCAAACCCTAACCTTTTAGAAACAAGTCACCAACCCATCCCTAACTCCATTTGATATTTTTATGTTTATTATGGAAATAATGCATCATTTAAATTAGTTTTTGAAGCCATAGATGCCCCCTGCAAATTCGAAACCTATGATCACCATTTTTCTTTGCAAAATCAAGTCTGCAGATTCAATATAATAACATGTTGCACTAACTAAAGGCTAGAAGTCATCCTTATGTTGATAGAAAATTTTGAAATGTCTTCGAATCCATGTTAAAAATAACTAATTACTCCCACATGCAATACAATATATAGAAACAGTTTGAGATAATTTTAGTTAGTCCGAGTTAGTTTGAGTTCAGTCTAAATTTAGGAAAGTCAAGTTAGTGTGAGTTTGTATGATGAATTTAGTCTAAATGAGCTTCAATTAAGGCATTAGTTAGAAAGGATAAATACATGCCATTGGGCTCAACTGCAAGCAATCAAGTTTTTGTGTTTGATAGAGAGGGAAATAACTCATGTGTTTTGTGTGAAATTTGTCCTTTCCTCCTCCGCCTTTCCATCAAATTAGTATCAGAGCCAAGGAAGAGTTACAAGATCCAAGTAGTTGAAAGGAGGTGATCATCCCACAGAGGTACCACTATATCAAGAAGGAGAAGAAGCAGTTAGAAGAAGACAATTGCCATATATTTTTCAAAAAAATCGCAAATAGGCATTGACACAACCCTAAAACACTAAAAGTATGATGATTTGACACACAGTTGCAACCCTCCAACAAGTAAAGGTGTGATGTTTTGGGAAAAGTTACCAAATCACCTATTGAAAAGTGTGTCGAGCCTCCTTCCATTAAATAGTAGTGTGAGAAAGTTTTAAAAATTTAAGGTTAGAATGAGTCGAGAAAGTTTAATGGTTGAAGTTAAAAAGAGTCATGAGGGCATTTTGATTAATATTAAAGTACTTTATTAGTGAGTGACCACTTTTTTAACCAGAGTCTCTTTTATTGTATGAAAAAAAACAAAAAGGGTTTTATTAAAAGGGGCTTATAAAAGTATTAAGCAAAGGTTTAAAAAAGTTGTTGTTGTTTTTTTTTTTAGGGGGTTTTGTTATTATTTGAAAAAGAGAATTTTAGGGGTTTTTTAGTTATTTGAAAAGGAGGATTTTAAGTTTTTTGAGCCATATTTTGTTAATCAAGAAAAAAAATTCAAAGATTCAAAAAAGAAGAAAAATATATAGCTTCAAGAAGCCTCTAGCAACAACTTCCACCATTCACAGGGAAGAATTATGATATCTGGGTCGTTGGGATGTAGAATATGTTTCAAACTCAAGACGTTTGGGATTACATTAAGAATGGATTTGTTGAACCTGAAAATGATGCATCATAACAAACCCTCACAAATGAAAAAAGGGATCAATTGAGGCTAAATAGAAAGAAGAATACACATGCATTGCGATTATCCAACAAGTAGTGGACGAAGCAGTATTCTAGAAAATTAACCACACCTTCATCAAATATAGTGTGGGAGATATTAGCAATGAGCTATCAAGGTATAACTAAAGTGAATATTATTAATTTGCAGAATACAAGGAGAGAAATTGAAGGTCCACAGATGAAAGAAATGAAGAGTATTTATTCATTCAAGAATCTAGTTTTAACCATTGTAAATCAGTTAAAAATTTATTGTGAGGAAATTAAAGAACAATACAGTGAGTGAAGAGAAACGGTGGTTAGAGAGATGACAAAGAAGAGAAAAAAAAATAGATTGAAAGCAACAAAAAAAGCTTCAATGATAATCAAAGAATCAATAAATCAAAGGTGAGATGTTATTATTGCAATAAATTTGGTCATTATGCACATGATTATAGGAAAAGGATAGTTGATCAAGGAAAGAAGAGAGAAGATATAACAACAGAAAATACTGACTCCATGTTCTTATCTTGTAATATCTTGCATGAACTCTATGATAATGTTTGGTTATTAGACAATGGTTGTAGTAACCACATGACTAACAACAAGAATCGGGTTGCAAATATGAATGAATCAATCAAGACAGAGGTAAAATTGGGAACTGACAAGAGTATGGATGTTGATGGAAAAAGAGTGGTCAACATATTGACCAAGTAAGGGAAGCCTGAGAAAATTTCAGAGGTATAAGATTTTCCTGGTCTAAAATATAATCTGATAAGTGTTGGTCAATTAACGCAAAAAAGATGCAAAATTATTTTTGAGGGACAAGATTGTCTCATATCTGATATGCCTCCAAGCAAGAAGTTGATAGCAAAGGTGCAGATGATGAGGAACAAATTGTTCCCTTTGATCATGAATTACATAAATGAGGTCAATTCTTTTAAGGTTGCAAGTGTTGATTATTATTGGTTATGGCACTTTTGTTTTGGACATTTTCATTTTTCTAGTTTAAGATTGATGCAATGGAAAGGGATGGTTAGAGGATTACCTCCCATCCAAGAACCCTATAGTACTTGTGAGTGTGGTTTCTTGGGAGATCAACACTGTGAAAGCTTCCCAAAAGGATTTTCATATAGAGAAAATTAACCATTACATTCGATTCATATAGACCTGTGTGGACTCATGCAGACATAGTCGATTGGTGGATGTTGTTACTTCCTCACATTTATTGATGATTTTAGCCAAAAGATGTGGATCTATTTTTCGAAGCGGAAGTCTGAGACTTTTGAAATGTCCAAATAATTCAAAGCCCTAGTAGAGAACTAGAGTTATTGTCAGATCAAAGTATTGAAATTAGATTGTGGTGGAGAATATGATTTGAAAGCATTTCATGCTTACTACAAACAACATGGAATTAGAGGGAAATTTAAAACTAGATATACACCAAAAAGAAATCATGTAGTAGACAGAGAGAACATAACGATTACAAACATGGTGAGGAGCATGATAAAAGTAAGAAACTTGTCAAATGAGTACTAGGTAGAGGCAGTTGTATGTATTGTTTATGTGATAAACAAATCTCATACAAAGAGTGACATATATAAAGTTTTGCACGAAGCATGATTAGGTATGCCTTATAATGTATCTCATTTTAGAGTGTTTGGATGCATAGCATATGCATACGTACCTAAAGAGATAAGAGGGAATTCAGATGATAAAAGAAAAAAGTTTATATTTATTGGTTATAGTGGGCATTCAAAAGCATATAAATTATATAACCACATCACCAAAAATACTATACTCAACAGAGATGTGGTGTTTAGAGAACAAGAGTCATGGAATGGGAATGTAGACAAATTTTTTGACGCAATAGTACCACTCTTAGAAGAATAATATGTAGTTGAAAATTAGCAGCAAGGATCACAAGAGATGACACCAATTAGAGACATACCAATAAGGACTCCATGATATTCTCTATCATCAAGTAGATCAACATATTGAAATACTCCTAGCTATTATCTAGGTAATGAATCAAGTAATGGTAAGAGAAAAATGAGAATTTTGCGGGATATTTATGATGATTTAGATCTCAGTTTGAATTTTTCATTATAATAATTTCAACCCTCGTCATTTTAAGAAGCTATCAAAGAGGAGAATTGGTGAAATCTATGGATGATGAAATAAAATTTATAGAGAAAAATGATACTTGGGATTTGGTTGAGTTACCTATAGATAAAAATATCATTGGTGTGAAATGAGTCTACAAGACGAAGTTGAATGAGAAAGGAGAGGCTAAAAGATTTAAATCAACACTTGTAGCAAAAGGGTTCTTGCAACAACCAAGAATAGAATTTGGAGAAACTTTTGCCCTGATATCTAGGTTGGACACAATAAGAGTAGTCATGGCAATAACAACTCGGAATAAGTGGAAAGTGTATCAGATGGATGTGAAATTAGTCTTCTTGAATGAAATTCTTGAAGATGAAATTTATGTGCATAAACCTCTAGGTTATGAAGTTGAAGGTTCTGAAGACAAAGTTTACAGACTGCAAAAAACACTTCATGGACTCAAACAAGATCCTAGAGCCTGGTATAGTAGATTTGACATTTATATGATCAAGAATGGATTTGGCAAAAGAAACATTGAATCAACCTTGTACACAAAGGTAAATCAACATGGTAAAATTTTGATTGTTTGTTTATATCTAGATGATATGATTTATATTAGTGATCTTGAACTAGAAAAAATTAAAGTAGCAATGAAGAAAGAATTTGAAATGATAGAACTTGGTCTTATGAAATATTTTCTTGGCATAGAAGTTGAGAAATCAGAGAAAGGGATTTTTATTTGTCAAAATAAATATGTTAAAGAAATGTTGAAAAGATTCAGAAAGGAAAGTTTTAAACCTACACCTACATTGATAGTAGCATGTTAAGTAAGAATGATGAAGGATAACACGTCAATCCAACTATGTTCAAACTTGATTGGTTGGAAACATTATGTATCTCACAGCTACAAGAACGGATAGTATTGCATGGAGTTAGTTTTGATTTATAGATTTATGGAGTCACCAAAAGAGTCACATTGGAAAGCTAACAAAAGGGTTTTGAGATACATATCAAGAGATACAAATTGTGGCATATTATGCAAAGAAAGGAAACAAAGATTTGGTTAGATATACTAACAGTGATTTTGCAGGAAGTTTGGATGACAGGAAAAACACTTCAGGTTATGTGTTTGATCTTGGTTCAAGAGTACTCTCATGCGAATCTAAGAAGCAACCTATTGTGACACTTTCATTAGCAGAAGCAGAATATGTAGAAGTGACATCAACAACATGTCAAGCAGTGTGGTTGCGAAGACTTTTTGATAGACTTCAGCAAAAACAAGAAAGATCAACAACAATATATTGTAACAACATCTTAGCCATTGCACTATCGAAGCATAGTGTGTTCAATCAAAAGAGTAAACATATAGACACAAGATATAATTTTATAAGAGAACTTGTGAGTAATGGAGAAGTTTATTTACAGCCTTGTAAATTGAGTGATCAATTGGTTGATACATTCACTAAGCCATTAGAAAAATATGTGTTTGAGTTTCATAGTGGAAACTTAGGTGTCGTAATCCTAGCTGAGACATAGAACAACAAACATGTTAAGTTATAATGAGTCATGTCTTAGTTTAGTGGTCGTAATTATGGGGGAGTGTTAAAAGTAACTAATTACTCCCACATGCAATGTAGTCAAGAGAAAGAGTCTGAGTTAATTTGAGTTAATCCAAGTTAGTTTGAGTTCAGTCTAAATTTAGAGAAGTCAAGTTAGTGTGAGTTTTCATGATGAAGTTAATCTGAGTGAGCTTCAGTAAGAAGCAATTTAGAAAGGATAAATACATGACATTAGGTTCAATTGTAATTAATTGAGTTTTTGTGTTTAATAGAGAGCAACAACTCGCGTTTTGTGTGAAATTTGTGCTTTCCTCCTCTACCTTTCCAGTTACAAGATCTAAAGAGCCAAAAAGAGGTGAGTAGCCTACAAATTTGCCACTCTATCAAAAAAGAGAAGAATCCATAAGTAGAATACAACTGTGAAATAGGGTTCAACATAGTCGTACAATAGTAAAAGTGGAACAATTTGATGCACAAGAGTAACCCTCCAAATAGTAAAGGTGTGATGTTTTGGGAAAAGTTACCAAAGCACATTTTTTTTTTTAATTTTGTCATGGGTGTTACTTGTCGAAAAGTGCATCGAACCTCCTTCCATTAAAGAGTTGCACGGGCAAGTTTAAAAAATATAAGGTTATAACGAGTTAAGAAAGTTTAAAAGGTTGAGGTTAAAATGCGTCATGTGGACCGATTTGAGTCTACTAAGCACTTTATTAGTGTATGTAACCACTTTTCAACAAGAATTTCTTTATTGTATAAAAAAAAAACAAAGAAGGGGTTTATTAAGGGGTTTATAAAAGGTTAAAAAAAAAAAAAAAAAAAAAAAAAAAATAAAAAAAAATAAAAATAAAAATAAAAATAAAAATAAAAAATAAAAATAAAAATAAAAAAAAAAAATAAAAATAAAAATAAAAATAAAAAATTAAAAAAAATAAAAAAATAAATAAATAAATAAATAAATAAAAAAAATAGAGTTTATAAAAAAAATTGTCAAAGGGAAAACAATGTTTTGTTTTTAGTTGACAAGAAGAAGTTTAGGTTTTTTTAGTAATTTGAAAAGGATAAGTTTAAGGTTTTTTGGGCCATATTTTGTTAATTAAGAAATATTTTTTTGGAAGATTTAAAAAATAAAAAGATATGAATATATGGTTTCAACCAGCTTCCAAAAGCAACTTCCATTATTCACAAGGAATAATTATGATATGTGGGCTATTAAGATGGAGACTATGTTATGAGCTCAAGATGTTTGGGATTACATCAAGAATGGATTTGTTGAACCTACAAATGATACAACAGAACAAGCCTTCACAAATGCACATAGGGATCAATTGAGTCTAAATAGAAAGAATAATGCACGCGCATTTCTAGTTATCCAACAAGTAATGGACAAAGCAATATTCCAGAAAATTATGACCATGAATTCGGCAAAGACAACATAGGAGATATTGGAATAGAGCTATCAAGGTATGGCCAAAGTGAATATTGTTAAGTTATAGAAAACTAGGAGAGAATTTGAAAGTCTATAGCTAAAAGAAACGAAAAATATCAACTCATTCATGAATTGGGTTTAATTGACCACCATAAATAAGTTAAAAATTTATGGTGAAGACATTAAAGATAAAATAGTGATTGAAAAGGTCCTGGGATATTTGTCTATTAAATTTGATGCTTAGTAAGCTATCATTGAAGAAGCCAAGAGTTGATGAATTGATGGGATCACTTCTATCCCATGAGGCAAGGATAGACAAAAATAAGGATTCATATATAGAAAATGCTTTTAAAATCTAGGTTTCTATCTCAAGAGACAAAGGTCGAGGCAGAGGGAAATCGAGAGCCAAAGGAATTGGTGGTCAGAGAGATGGAAAAGAATATCAAGAGCAAGTGAATGGAAGCAACAACATAAGCTTCAACAATAATCAAATAATCGATAAATTAAAGGTGATATGTTATTATCACAATAAATTTGGTCACTATTCATGTGATTATAGGAAGAGGATAGTTGATTAAGGAAAGTAGAGAGAAAATATAAATATAGAAAATATTGATCCATGTTCCTAGCTTGTAATACCATGCATGAACTCTCTGATAATGTTTGGTTATTAGACAGTGGATGCAATAACCACTTGACTGACAATATGAATCAGGTTGCAAATTTGGATGAATCAGTCAAGACGGAGGTAAAATTGGGAACTGAAAAAATTGTTGATGTAGATGGGAAAGGAGTCATTAAGATATTGATGAAGCAGGGGGAGATGAAGACAATTTCAGAGGTATATGATGTTCTCGGTCTAAAATATAATATGATAAGTGTTGGTCAATTAATGCAAAAAAGGATATAAAGTTATTTTTGAGGGATAAAATTATCTCATATATGACAAGAATCCAAGCAAGAAACTAATAGCAAAGGTGAAAATGACAAGGAACATATTGTTCCCTCTGATCATGAATTGCAAAAATTGGCTACTTTTTTTAAGGTTGCATGTGTTGATGATTATTTGTTATGACATTTTTGGTTTGGAAATTTGCATTTTTATGGTTTAAGATTGTTGCAACAGAAAGGAATGGTTAGAGGATTACCTCCCATCCAATAACCCTCTAGTACTTGTGAGGGTTGTATCTTGGGAAAGCAACACTGTGAAGACTTTCCAAAAGGAGTTGCATATAGACAAAAGCAACCACTAGAGTTGGTTCATAAAGACTTGTGTGGACCCATCTGAACATTGTCGATTGGTGGAAGTTGTTCCTTCCTCACATTTATTAATGGTTTTAGGAGAAAGACGTGGATCTATTTTGAAGCAAAAGTCTGAGACTTTTTAGAAGTTCAAAGAATTCAAATCCCTAGTAGAGAACCAGAATGAGGATCAAATCAAAGTATTGAGATCAAATCATGGTGGATAATATGATTTGTAGGAATTTGATGCTTACTATAAACAACATGGAATCAGAAGGAAATTTAAAACCAGATATACACCATAGTAGAATGTTATAGTAAAGAGAAAGAATAAAATGATTATGAACATGACAAAAAGAATTTTGAAAGGAAGAAACTTTTCAAATAAGTATTGGGTAGAATTGGTTTCATGCATTATTTATGTGATAAACAGATCTCCTACAAAGAGTGCGATGAATAAATTTCCACAAGAAGCATCATCATGTATGCCTTGTAGTGTATCTCATTTTAGAGTGTTCGGATGCATAACATATGCATATGTACCTAAAGAGCTAAGAGGCAAGTTTGTTAATAAAAGTGAAAAGTGTATATTTATTGGTTATAGTGAGCATTCAAAAGCATATAAATTATGTTAACCTGTCACCAAAAATACTATAATAAAAAATGATATGGTGTTCAAAGAACAAGAGTCATGGAATGGAAGTGTAGACAAAATTATTGATGCAATAGTACCACTCATAGAAGAAAAATATGTAGATGGAAATGAGCAGCAAGCATTGCAGGAGATGACACCAATCAGAGACACACAAACAAGGCACCACAATATTCTAGATCATCAAGCAAGTCAATAAATGGAAATACTCGCAACTATCAATCAGGTAATGAATCAAGTAATGGTAAGAGAAAAATGAGAAGATTGCAAGATATTTATGAAGATTTAGATATTGGTACAATTTTTTCATTATTATCATTTCAACCCTCATCATTTGAACATGTTGTCAAAGAGGAGAATTAGGTGAAAGATATGGATGAAGAAATAGAATCTATAGAGAAAAATGATACTTGGGATTTGGTTGAGTTACCTAAAGATAAAAATATCATTGGTGTGAAATGAGTCTACAAGATGAAGTTGAATGAGAAAGGAGAGTTTGACATATTTAAAGTGAGGGTTGTAGCAAAAGGGTTCTCGCAGCAACTAGGAATAGACTTTGGAGAAAAAATTTCTCTAGTAGCAAGGTTGGATAAGATAAGAGTAGTATTGGAAATAACAACTCAAATAATTTGAAAGTGTATCAGATGGATGTGAAATCAAACTTCTTGAATTTCATCTTGGAAGAGGAAATATATCTGCAACAACCTCTAGGCTATAAAGTTACAGGTCATTAATACAAAGTTTAAAGACTGAAAAAAGCACTTTATGGACTCAAAGAAGCTCTGAGAGCCTTGTACACAAAGGTAAATCAACATGGTCAATTTTTTATTTTTTGTTTGTATGTAGATGATATGATTTATATTGGTGATCTTTAACTAAAAGGGTTTAAAGTAGCAATGAAGAAAGTATTTGAAATGATAGATCTTGGTCTTATGAAATATTTTCTTAGCATATAAGTTGAGCAATCACAGAAAGGGATTTTTATTTGTCAAAATAAATATGCTAAAGAATTGTTGAAAAGATTCAAAATGGAAATTTGTCAACCTGCACCTACATTGTTAGCGACATTCACAAATTTAAGTAAGAAGGATGAAGAAGCACTTGTCAATCAAAATCTATTCAAACTTGATTGGTTGGTGACCTTATGTATCTCACAGCTACAATGTCAGATAACATGCATGGAGTTAGTCTAATTTATAGATTTATGGAGTCACCAAAAGAGTCACATTGGAAAGATGACAAAAGGATTCTGAGATACATAGCAAGAACTACAAATTGTGGCATATTGTATGCAAGGATAGCAAAGAAAATTTGGTCTGATATACTGACAATTATTTTGCAAGAATTTTGAATGATAGGAAAAACACTTTGGGTTATGTGTTTAATATTGGTTTAGGAGTAATCTCATGGGCATCTAAGAAGCAACCTATATTGACACTTTCATCAGCAAAACCAGAATATGTAGAAGTGACATCAATAACATGTCAAGCAGTATGGTTGCAAATACTTTTTAATGAACTTCAGCAGAAAGAAGAAGGATCAACAACAAACTATTGTGACAACACCTCAACCATTGCACTATCAAAGCATAGTGAATTCAATCAAAATAGTAAACATATAGATGCAAAATATAATTATATATGAGAACTTGTGAGCAATGGAGAAGTTTATTTAGAGCCTTGTAAATTGAGTGATCAATTGGCTAATATATTCACTAAGCCATTAGAAAAATAGGTATTTGAGTTTCATAGTGGAAACTTAGGTGTTCTAATCCTAGTTGATACATGGACCAACAAACATGTTAAGTTATGATGAGTCATGTCTTAGTTTAGTGGTCGTAATTAAGGGGGAGTGTTAAAAGTAGATAATTACTCCCACATGTAGTGCGGCCTAGAGAAAGATTTTGACTTAATTTTAGGTAGTGCAAGTTAGTTTGGGTTCAGTCTAAATTTAGAGAAGTCAAATTAGTGTGATTTTGCATGATGAAGTTAGTCCGAGTGAGCTTCAGTTAAGACGCTAGTTAGAAAAAAATAAACACATGACATTGGGTTCAATTGTAATTAATCGTGTTTTTTGTTTAATAGAGAGAGCAACAACTCGTGTTCTGTGTGAAATTTATGCTTCCCTCCCTTAACTTTCTATCAAACTTGTATCAGAGTCGAGGAAGAGTTACAATATCCAAAGAGCCAGAAGGAGGTGAGTAGCCTACAGAGTTGCCACTGTATCAAGAATGAGAAGAAGCCATAAGCAGAAGACAATTGTGAAACAGGGTTTGACGTATATGTAATACACTAAAAGTGCAACAATTTGATGTGCAAGTGTATCCCTCCAACAAGTAAAGGTGTGGTGTTTTAGGAAAAGTTAGCAAATCACAATTTTTTTTTTTTTTTCACAGGTGGTACCTGAGTTTAAGCTAAGGTTAGAATGAGTTATGGAAGTTTAAAAGGTTAAAGTTAAAAGGAATCATGTGAGCCCAGTTGAATAATATTAAAGTACTCTATTAGCACGCAACTGATTTTTCAACAAAGAGTTTGTTTAATTGAATAAAAAAAGAAAAAAGGGTTTTATTAAAAGGGTTTATAAATTTTTTAAAATAAGGTTTATAAAAGTTTTTTGATAAATAAAAAGGGTGTTTTCTTTTTAGTTGACAAGGAGAAGTTTATAGTTTTTTGAGTTATTTGGAAAGGAGAAGTATAAGGTTTTTGGAGCCATATTTTATTAATTAAGAATTTTTATTTTTGGAGATTTAACAAATAAAAAAAGAAGAATATATGGCTTCAACGAGCTTCCAACTGCAACTTCCACTATTCACAGGGAAGAATTATGATATGTGGGCTATTAAAATGGAGACTATGTTATGTGCTCAAGATGTTTTGGATTACATCAAGAATGAATTTGTTGAACCTGTAGATAACACAACATAACAAGCCTTCACAAATGCACATAGGGACCAATTGAGGCTAAATAGAAACAAGAATGCACATACATTGCAAGTTATCCAACAAGCAGTGGACAAAGCAGTATTTCAAAAAAATTATGACCATGACTTCAGAAAAGACAATGTGGGAGATATTGGAATAGATCCATCAAGGTATGGCCAAAGTGAATATTGTTAACCTATAGAATACTAGGAGAGAATTTGCAAGTATATATATGAAAAAACGAAGAATATCAACTCATTAATGAATTGGGTTTAATTTACCACTGTAAATCAATTAAAAATTTAGGGGGGGACATTAAAGATCAAATAGTGATTGAAAACGTCCTCAGATATTTGTCTACTAAATTTGATGCTTTAGTAGCAGCCATTGAAGAAGCCACGAGTTGATGAAATGATGGGATAATTTCTATCCCATGAGGTGAGGATAGACAGGAATAAGGATTCCTCCATAGAAAATGCTTTTGAAGGCTAGGTTTATATCTCAAGAGACAAAGGTCGAGGAAGAGGAATATCGAGAGGTGGAGGTTGAGGAAGAAGAAATGGTTGTCAGATAGACGGAAAAGAAGATCAAGAACAAGAGAATGGAAGCAACAACAAAATCTTCAAAAATAATAAAATAATTGATAAATCAAAGGGAATATGTTATTATTTCAATAAATTTCGTCACTATGCACATGATTGTAGGAAGAGGATAGCTAATCAAGGAAAGTAGAGAGAAAACATATCTATAGAAAATGTTAAATCCATGTTCCTAGCTTGTAATACCATGCATGAACCCTTTGATAATATTTTGTTTTTATAAAGTGGATGCAATAACATTACTAGAAACAAGAATCAAGTTGCATATTTGGATGAATCGGTCAAGACAGAGGTAAAATTGCAAACATAAAATTTTGTTAATGTAGATGGAAAAGGAGTCATCAGCATATTGATCAAGCAGGGGGAGCTAAAGGCAATTTTAGAGATATATGATGTTCTCGGTCAAAAACATAATATGATAAGTGTTGGTCAATTAATGCAGAAAATGATACAAATTTATTTTTGAAGGACAAAATTTACTCATATATGACAAGCCTCCAAGCAAGAAACTAATAGAGAAGGAGCAATTGATGAGGAACATATTGTTCCCTCTCATCATGAATTACAGAAATTGGGTCAATTTTTAACGTTGCATGTGTTAATGATTATTGGTTATCACACTTTTGATTTGGAAATTTTCATTTTTCTAGTTTAAGAGTGTTGCAGTGGAAAGAAATGGTTAGAGGATTACCTCCCATCAAATAACCCTCTAGTACTTGTGAATGTTGTATCTTAGGAAAGCAACATCGTGAAAGCTTTTCAAAAGGAGTTGCATATAAAGCAAAGACGTGGATTTATTTTTTGAAGTAGAAGTATGAGACTTTTGAAAATTTCAAAGAATTCAAAGCCCTAGTAGAGAACCAGAGTGATCGTCAAATCAAAGTATTGAGGTCAGATCGTGGTGGAGAATATGATTTGTAGGCATTTGATGCTCACTGCAAACAACATGGAATCATAAGGAAATTTAAAATCATATACACACCACTGTAGAATGGTATAGTAAAGAGAAAGAACATAACGATTATGAACATGGCATGGATAATTTTGAAAGGAAGAAACTTGTCAAATGAGTATTAGGTAGAATTGGTTGCATGCGTTATTTATGTGATAAACAGATCTCCTACAAAGAGTATGATGAATAAATTTCCACAAGAAGCATGGTAAATTATGCCTTGTAGTGTAGCTCATTTTAGAGTGTTTGGATGCATAACATATGCACATGTACCTAAAAAGCTAAGAGGAAATTTTGTTGATAAAAGCGAAAAGTGTGTATGTATTGGTTATAGTGAGCATTCAAAGACATATAAATTATATAACCCTGTCACGAAAAAGACTATAATCAACAAATATTTGGTGTTTAAAGAACAAGGGTTATGGAATGGGAGTGTAGACAAAATTGTTGATGTAATAGTACCACTCATAGAAGAAGAAGATGTAGATGAAAATGAGTAGAGAGGATTGCAGGATATGACACCAATCAAAGATACACCAACAAGGACTCCACAATATTCTAGTTCATCAAGTAGGTCAATAGATCGAAATAATCCCAACTATTAGTCACTGGTAATGAATCAAGTAATGGTAAGATAAAAATGAGAAGGTTGCAGGATATTTATGAATATTTAGATATCAGTGCAAATCTTGAATTATTATCATTTCAACCCTCATCATTTGAAGATGTTGTTAAAGAGGAGAATTAGGTGAACGTTATGGATGAAGAAATATAATCTATAGAGAAAATTGATACTTGGCATTTTGTTGAGTTACCTAAGGATAAAAATCTCATTGGTGTGAAATGAGTCTACAAGACAAAGTTGAATGAGAAAGGAGAGGTTGACAGATTTAAAGCAAGGCTTGTAACAAAAGGGTTCTCGCAGCAACCAAGAATAGACTTTGGAGAAACTTTTGTTGTCATAGAGAGGTTGGATACGATAAGAGTAGTATTGGCAATAACAACTCATAATAAGTTGAAAGCCTATCAGATGGATGTCAAATCAGAGTTCTTAAATTGCATTTTGGAAGAGGAAATCTCTCTATAGAAACCTCTAGGTTATAAAGTTGAAGATCATGAATACAAAGTTTGCAAACTGAAAAAAGTGCTCTATGGACTAAAAAAAGCTCTGAGAGCCCGATATAGAAAAATTGATAGTTATATGATCAAGAATGGTTTTAATAGAAGCAATATGTACACAATGGCAAATCAACATGGTCAATTTTTAATTTTTTGTTTGTATGTAGATGTTATGATTTAATTAGTGATCTTTAACTAGAACATATTAAAGTAGCAATGAAGAAAGTATTTGAAATGATATATCTTGGTATTATATTTTCTTAGCATATAAGTTGAGCAATCAGAGAAAGGGATTTTTATTTGTCAAAATAAATATGCTAAAGAATTGTTGAAAAATTCAGAATGGAAAGTTGTAAACTTGCACCTACGCTAATAGTGATAAGTACAAAGTTAAGTAAGAATGATGAAGGACCACATGTTAATCCAAATTTGTTCAAAAGATTGGTTGGAAGACTTATGTATCTCACAACTACAAGACCAAATATTATGCATGGAGTTAGTTTGATTTCTAGATTTATGGAGTCACCAAAAGAGTCACATTGGAAAGTTGGAAAAATGATTTTGAGATACATAGCTAGAGCTACAAATTGTGGCATATTGTATGCAAGTACAGAAAAGAAAGATTTGGTCAGATATACTGACAGTGATTATGGAGGAATTTTGGATGATAGGAAAATCACTTCTAGTTATGTGTTTCATCTTGGTTCTAGAGAAATATCATGGGCATCTATGAAGCAACCATATTGACACTTTCATTAGCAGAAGAAAATTATGTAGCAACGACATCAACAACATGTCAATCAGTATGGTTGCGAAGACTTTTTGATGGAATTTAGTAGAATCATGAAGGGTCAACAATAATATATTGTGACAACACCTCAACAATTTCATTATGGAAGCATAGTGTGTTCCATCAAAAGAGTAAACATATAGACACAATATATCATTTTATAAGAGAAATTGTGAGAAATGGAGAAGTTTATTTAGAGCATTGTAAATCAAGTGATCAATTGACTCCTATATTCACTACGCCATTAGCAAAATATGTACCTGAGTTACATACATGAAACTTAGGTGTTGTAAGCCTATCTGAGACATAGACCAGCAGGCATGTTAAGTTACGATGAGTCATGTCTTAGTTTAGCAGTGGTAATTAAGGGGGAGTGTTAAAAATAACTAATTACTCCCGCATTTAGTGTAGTCTAGACAAAGAGTTTGAGTTAATTTGAGTTAGAGATTGTTTGTTTGAGTTCAATCTAAATTTAGAGAAGTCAAGTTAGTTGGAGTTTTCATTATGAAGTTAGTCTAAGTGAGCTTTAGTTAAGATGCTATTTAGAAAGGATAAATACCTAATATTGGATTCAATTATGATCAATCAAGCTTTTGTGTTTAATAGAGAACAACAACTCGTGTTTTGTGTGAAATATGTGCTTCCCCCTCTTCCTTTCCATCAAATTGGTATTGAAATCGAGAAAGAGTTACAAGATCCAAGGAGCCAAAAGGAGGTGAGCATATTGCAGAGTTGTCACAGTATCAATAAAGAGAATAAGTACTGAGAAGAAGACATCTGCAATATTTTTTTTAAAGAATCACAAACAAGGATCGACGCAACCCTAAAACACTAAAAGTGTGACAACTTAATGCAAAATTGCATTCCTCTAGCAAGTAAAGTTGTAATATTTTGGGGAAAGTTAGTAGATGGTGAATTCTTTATTTTATTTTTGTCGCGGGTGTTTCCTATCAAAAAGTGTGTCAGGCCTCCTTCCATTAAAGAGTCGTGCGGGAAAATTTAAAAAAATTAAGGTTAGAACAAGTCGAGTGGGTTTAAAAGGTTTAAGTTAAAAGGTTCATGTGGGCCTTTTGAGTCATATTAAACTAATTTATTAGTACATGACCACTACTTCAACAAGATTCACTTTTACTGTATAAAAAAAAAAACAAAAGGGGGTTTATTAAAAGACCTTATAAAAGTTTTAAAAATAAAGGTTTATAAAAGTTTTTTTTTAAAGAAAAAGGGGGGTTTTGTTATTATTTGAAAAGGATAAGCTTAGGGTTTTTTGAGTTATTTGAAATATAAGTTTAAATTTTTTTGAGCCATATTTTGTTAATCAAGATTTTTTTGTTAAATCACCCTGAGAGTCCTTTATGGGGATTTGTTGATACTTTTCCATGGCAAAGACCATCTTGTCTAAGTATTGAACCTGGATGCTCTAATAACACTTGTAAACACCCCACTTGTCTCAATGAAGTGCTCACATGTTAATCCAATTTTTCTTGCATGGTTAGAAAAATGGGATAATTTTTTTTTGTTCCTAATTTCGCCGAATTTGGACTCATGGTTTTTAAATTGTACTCTTTTGAAAATTTTGTTTATTTAAATTCATACAGTGGCCCTATTCATACTTGTACATTATAGTTTTTTTCGTATGGGAGAACAGAAGGGTGGCGAATATGTCGTTGGGTATGCACAGGTTGTCAAACTATGCATGCTTGACACTCTGGTTTTTTAATGGAAAATTTTTGCAATGGTAGGAACGACTCTTTAAACGGTTTTGCGTCAAATACATGACACATAATTTGGGATCTGAGCACGAGTGAACATTGGAACTCTCAGCAACTTAGGGTTACATAGTGGTGCTAGAACTCTTGGCGATTTGGGGATTCTTAGTGGTGCTTCTGGTGACGCTTTCTTGCTCATGCATAGTCGTTCCGGTAAGTTTGTTTATGCAGTTTGGTTTCCTTTGGTTGTTGATTTTGGTTTCATTCCCAACAATGGGCCTTTGGTATGGATTTTCTTGTGTTTATTAGTGGGGTGTAGTGAGTTAGGTGATCCTTTGCCAAGGACCCCTTTTGTTTCTTGTTTTTGGAGGTGGTGGTGGGAGTAGTGATTTTTCGGTGCTATTTAGGTTTGGTTGGGGCGAGGTAGGCTTCCTAGGGGAAGTTTGCAAGAGTTCAGTGCTTTATGGGAGGTGGCAGGGTTGGAGCCGCATTTTGGTGATGCAGGTGCATATGGCAAGGAGTGCCACTAACCCTGTTGTTGGGGTCAAGTGGTTTAGGGCTATTAGGCATCATTTTTGGTCATGTGTTACTGCGAGGTCTCTTTTCCAGTGGTTGGTGTGCCTATAGCAATGCTCAAGCATAGGGGTCGAGCTCGATGGGGGATGGGCTCATGAGGCCAACAAACGAGACGTGGTGGAGCAATGGCAAATGATGGGGGTGTGAGGGCTAGTTTCGATGGGGAATTGGCTTAGGACTAGGACCTCTCCATGGGTTGTGTGGACCAACCTCCCACTCTGGAACAATTGAATTCTCAAATGAGGTATATTCTGGCAATGCTAGAGGAGATGCAACAACAAAGGCATGTTGACCACAATGAAGGCATTTCCTTCTTAAACGATCTGCAACAAAACCAATAGGATATCTTATACTATTTGGGCTTCATACGAAGGATCCAACAACATACCAATTATTACATAAACCAAATGGAGGGGTTCTTAGAACATGTGGAGTTTCATGCTCAAGGTGATCCTCGGCCCCTGCATGTGCATGGAGTTAGTAATGGTCTTGATTTACCTCTTGTACCTTGATGGATACCAGTTGTGTTCTCATCTTCTCTGTTTTTTGGACTTTATGCTCTCTTTACTAGTTAATATTTTGTAAATCCTGGAAAATTATTCTCAGATTTTGTGATGTTCTTCTAGCAAACAAATCCAATAAAATTGAAACTGATAGAGCAAGGACTATCATGTATATCTTTTGTACATTTCTATTTAACTAATAAAACTTTTTTGATTGAAAATATTATATATATATAGATAATTAGTTTAACAAATAGAGGACATATAGATAACACCTATCAAGAAACGAGGCTTATCATTGTCAAATATCGTTCACAACAACTCGAGCGTCCCTGACCCTCTTTTAATATATACAAACTTTATATATATGTGTGTGTCCTCACTTGGCGACATGTCATAGTCCCAAGAGTGCATTCATATGTAAATATATTTACATTATATATGCGATAACGAAACATGGAGCCTTAGGTCCCTTTGGTCATGGTGAATTATATTTCCAACTTTGGTACTCAATATCTACAACATATGTGTTTACCCACCACAACATATATATGTGTTGTTTGACATGCGCTACAGGACCAACAATGATTGTTCAACATTTTTGCATGGTTCTACGTGGCCCAACGCATTGGACACAATGTTGGTGTGGACATTCTAGTTCATATCATGCCCTTACTTATAGGTGATGACACCTTGTAACATCTATTAATTCGGGTGAATGATGAGGCGTACACAAATATGGTGCATATATGCGGCATTAAATGTAGTTATATGAATATATGTATACCATATACACTCTTTTCATATATATTAACACGGAAATAACCCCTCCCCAAATGCTACTAGCCACCATAATATTTACATTTATATTGCAATGAAGTAATCCCCATTTGGCCACGGTGGATAACACATCCCAACACTACATTCGACAATGAATTTATAATTAGGTGTCTATGTTATTATAGGGCAATAACGTTACGCCATTGCTAATGCATTTGGCAACAATCTTTGAGCAGTCCAACGAAAATTGAGGATATTGATACAATAAATAAGGCTGCATAGCTAGTGAAATATTATTACAATTATATATTTTTAAATTTTTATTAAATTAAATATTATATATAACTATCACTTACTTATGAATACTAAACCATTTCAAAAGAAAAATGTTGTATTTTTTATTTATCGAAATTTATTATTTTTAATATAAATTTATTATTTATATATATATATATATAATATATATATATATCCAAAAAAAATCTCCCGTTAAACTTTCTTTATTACATATCACCTCTAAGCACAAAAAATATAACAACCCAACCAGAAACTAAAGAAAACAACTCACAAAAAAGCCAAACAAATTTCATAAATAGTAAATACATTCACATATTGCAGTACCAATTTCATAAATACATTCACATAGATCTGTTGGCAGGTACAAATTTCATAAATACACTCAGATCGATCTGTTTGCAAGAATAACATGTTATCAAAAACTTCGTTGCCGCACAAGACCTTAATGATTATACCATCAACCAAGTCACTGCCATCAAAGTAACAGATATACAGTGATACCAAGTCACTGCCATCAAAGTAACAGATATACAGTGATACCAAGCCACTGCCATCAAAGTAACATATATACAGTGCTGCCATCAAAGTAACATATATACAGTGATATAGTTTTGTGTTTAGTGTGATTTTTTTAAGCTTTTTGAGTTTTTTTATTTTTTAGTGGGTTTTTTCTGTCAATTTTTTCTAAAATTTTATTGAAATCACAAGTTTGATCTTGCACAATCCAAGTTTCCAAGAACCTTTTCCTGCACAATCCAAATTTCCAAGTACCCTCTCCTGGATAATCCAAGTTTCTAAGTGCCTTGAGGTTTTTGATGATGCTGAATCCATATATACAGTGCCAAAAACAATTTAAATAACACAAATCAAATCAAAATTTCACCTCCAATTTTTCAGCAAATTCCAACACCCAACACACTAAAAACAACTCCCAATAATACCATCAAAATAACAAATATACAACAATACTATCAAAATATCAACCTACAGGCTACAACCGTCATTGAACTCAAAGCGTTTCAGAATAGTATTTGCACAGATTAAACCCTAACTTACCAGCCCAATGCGTTTCAGAATAGTATTTTCCTCGAATCAAACCCTAAACGAGTCACCAGCCCAGCCTCTACTCCATTCAAAGCGTTTCAGAATAGTGTTTTCCTCAAAGCAAACCCTAAACGAGCCACCAATCCAGCCTCTACTCCATTCAAAGCGTTTCAGAATAGTGTTTTCCTCAAATCAAACCCTAAACGAGCCACCAATCCGGCCTCTACTCCATTCAAAGCGTTTTAGAAAATCATTTACACAAACAAAACACTTACCAAAGACCAGTCACCAACTCAGCCTCTACTGCATTCAAAGTGTTTAAGAATCGTATTTACTCAAACCAAACCCTAACTTGCCAAAAACAAGTCACCAAAACAGCCTCTGCCCCATTTAGTGTTTTGCTCAAATCAAACCCTAACTCACCAAGAACAAGTCACAAACGTATTCTGCTCACAAACGTATTCTGCTCCATTTGAGAGCCAGATGATGTTTCTGGAAAGAAAACATCATTTAAAGCGGTCTTCGAAGACAGAGACGCACCCAACAGCTCCAAAACCTGTGAATCAGAAATAAAGTTCTCAAAATCAAGCCTAAAAATTCAATAAACAACACAGTGCACTAAGTGAGGGCCGCCTAGTAATTGAATATTAATGTTTACCTTGTCAGGACCGACTTTTACAGTCCTTTTCTTCAAATCGCTGAGCTCTTTCATATGCAGTCGATTCAAGAGAGTCATGCATGTAATGGTGGAAACTGGAAGGATATTCAAATCATCGGTGATTATATATGTAACAGCCTCTTTCACAAACCCTGCAGCGCTCCCCGAATTGGGGGAAGCAGAAGGTTTCGAGAGATTTTTATCTAGCACCACTTGAGTCTCTATTTCTCTGCCACAGGTGCATATCTGGCCGGTCTGGGTACTAATTTGGTGCTTTCCGTGACCGTTGCTAGCGATGGGGCATACATAGAAGTCGCGAGGAGTCGTAAGATGTTCAATTAGTGGGAAGCCGTTGAAGAGGGCACTGGATTCTAGGGCCGGTTTCAGCAAAATGGATTTATCAGTAGTCATATAGGCCTCATTCAGGTTGTGGACGCTGTCGTAAACGTTACTGATGCCTCCCACATTCTTGGAAGACGTCGTGCCCTGTTCCCGCATAAGTCGGAAGATGGCACCAGTCGGCAGCAAAAGGAAAGACAACAGGAGATCCACAAAATCCTTACCCGCCTCCGCATAGAGGACCCGTCCAGTTTTCTGGTTTATGAGAAGACCCAAATCTGTGCTGCAATTAGCACTAAGGCCGCCTTCTACGCCGAGTTCTCTTTTCTCAGTCATTTGATTTGAAAGGCAAAATAATGTTCAATGAGAGAGCTGATAATGTTCAATGAGTGCAAGTTAATTCAAAAATCCACCTTTTTATTTGAAAGTATACGATTTCATAAAATTTTAGGATTTTAGCTTATTAGGCATCATAATGCCTATTGTACACTTTGATGTGATTTATGTACTTTTGGTTAATTAATAAAAGTAATGGGCACATTAATAGAGGTAATGGGCAATAACATGTTCAAATTGATAAATTAAGATGAACATAAATAAATTAAATTATTTTTAAAAAATCATATATTTCAATGTGCAATGTTATACTATAAAATATTTTGCAAATTTTTTTGATCAAACCCAAACTAATATGAATTTGACCAAAATCTCATTGCAATATCCACTTGCGGCAAGGATAATAATTACCCAATATAAGTTAAAACCCATACCCTCTAACTAACTAACTTTATAAATTAAAAGTAAATCATTTTATATTAAGCAACTATTGCTAACTAGAAATTATATATAGTTTATTTTAAAATGGAGATAAGATTGTTATAAATATCTTATAACAACAAACTTTTTATGAGTTAAAACCTCTACTTTAATATAAATAAAAAATTCGAAGTAAATAATTTTATATTAAACTAGTCTAGATTCATCTTAACTCTAGCATCAAGATGGATCAAATTTCTAGAAGTGTAAACCTCTTTTCTTAGTGTAAAACACAAAGAAAGGTTTGCACCTCCAGGGATTTGATCTCTCTACGAGGATCAAATTTCTAGAGGTATAAACCTCTTTTCTTAGTGTAAAACACGAAGAAAGATTTGCACTTCCGTAGATTTGATCTCTCTCCGAGGATCAAATTTCTAGAGGTGTAAACCTCTTTTCTTAGTGTAAAACACGAAGAAAGATTTGCACTTCCGTAGATTTGATCTCTCTCCAAGGATCAAATTTTTAGAGGTGTAAACCTCTTTTTTTAGTGTAAAACACGAAGAAAGGTTTGCACCTCTTGATATTGGATCTCTCTTCGAGGTTGATAGATCTGGAGTTAAGATGGATCTAGGTTGGTTTAATTATCAATTTTATTTTTTTGTTTAATTTTTATTTTTTTTGTAATTTCATTAAGTCAAAATGTTTTAATTAATAATTTATTTTGTATTTTCATTTCTATTTTTATGCAATTTGATTGAATCAAAATGTTTAGATAACATAATATAACAGAACATTACAACATCTCTTCCACACTGGGATGGAGAGTGTCTATGGCTAAAAATGTAATAAAATTAAATTTAAAAAAATACATATTTACAAAATATTTTGATTATGAAATGAGAGGTGGTTTTTCAGCATGTGGTATTGATGAGCCATGGTATTGGCCCATGGTATGGTATGATAAAGTGGGGTGAGTATACATGGTTAAAAATATTGTTATATTGTAAGTATCATTTTGATTGTGAAATAAGAGATGGTTTTTGGGCATGTGTTATTGATGAGCCATCATATTGGTTAAGTATTAAGTTTTAATGAAGTTTAAATATGGTTACAAAACTGTTATTTTAATTTATATGGTAAAAGATGTAGTCTAACTTATAAACGAAATAGCCCTTTTCACCAGAATTCACCAAAATCCAACAATACAATTTTAAGATTTTTTGTTGTTTAAAATACATTTTCGAATGCATAAATAGATTCAACACCCTTGAAAACCCCTCGAGCACTCGAATTATGCATATTAAGCAATTTAAACTCATGTTTTTAAAAAAAATTGTCGGATTTTGATTAAAATTAACCAAAAATGGTTGTGAAAAAGACCATTTCATCTATAAGTTAGACTAAGCCTATGGTAAAATGGATCTTAATTTATAATTACTATTTATATTTAATATATTTTAATGTGATAGAGGTGTATATATATCTCAAAAGTAATTATAGTTTTTTCTTTTAGATTTAATAAAAAGAATGCTATAAAATTAAATTCAAATAAAATATTTATAAAATATTTTGATTGTGAAATAAGAGATGGTTTATGGGCATATTGTATTGATAAGCCACGGTATTTGCCCATGATATTGTAATAAAATCTATTTACAAGTTAATTAAGCGGGATTCGGTTTGGTAGGAGAGCAATGGAGGTGTCTCATGGAATTAGGGTTTCAGAAGGTAGTTTTTGCGCCGCCGCGGTCCCAAAAGATCTGATCTGTCTTGGATCGGCCAGATGCCTGGCCGCTGGATACTCTGAGCTCGTTGTCTCCTTTTGGTCCTGGATCGGATCTGTTGATGAAAAGGTTTTTCATGATTCGAACCTTAACAAACCATGACCGGTGCGCTTCTCCTCCTTCAGGGTGCAGGTAGATTACCTCAGGGCGGCACCATAAATCTTTTGTCTAGAGATTTTTACTCCAAAACAAACGGTCCTTATCCTGTCTCGCCTTGTTACGCCCTCATACGTGAGCGCTCTGCACAGGCATGGAAAATCTACATGCGACTATGGAGAAAAGAGGAGTATGCCAGCCCCCATGCCCCATTTTGGTTCATCATGTTTTCAACCTGTCGATCTAGGGCGGATTTTAAATGGAAGAGCCTTAGATCAAGCATGGGATGGGAGTAGGGACTTGGTTCCGCGGTGTCTTGAGGTTCCTATGATCTCTGCAGTGCAGATCCTCAACAGAGGGCTCGAAGACCATGTCATTTAAATGAGCGACAGCCCCAATAGGAGTCTCGATCTGGGAAATGGCATACCAGAACGGGCCAAACACTGTAGAACCGGGGTGGATCTATCAGATCTGGCCAGATCCAGGCAGAAGCAAAATGGGTTTTCGCCAGAGCCAGAAAACAATTCCGAAAAATGGGATTTGATCAAGACAGACACAGCGGATCTGAAGCAAATCTTCATCAGATCAGCAGAAGGTAGACACTTTTGTATGCAGATCTGGGAACGGATGAGTATTCTGGAGTTAAAAAAAGAGATCCAAGACAAATTCGGAATTCCAACTGCTTTACAAATCCTTTTATTTTCAGGGTTTTGTATGCAGGATCAACACACACTCCAACATTACAGGATTGCAAAGGAATCAACTATCATACTCAATTACTGATTGCGAGGTGGATCTAAGGGATCTACCTCAAAACCTACAAGCACATACCACGATGCAGCCAAAGGGAAAGAGCCTCCAAAGGGGAAAGAATCTACAGCTGTAAATGCACCTCCAGGGCAGTATATTGTGGATCAAGCGCCAGAGAGTCCCTCTATCTCTCTGGATTTACCAGAGGTAAAGTACATATTCTCAGATCTACAGAAAAATGCTGTTATCTGTAGATTTAACGGTTTCTGGCCTAGAGCCGATGCATTGTACCAATGGATTCACATGGTCTGGACAAAAAACTACCAAATTCACCTATGCTCTAAGGGTTTCTTCATAGTAACTTTCCTCGTAGAAGAAGAAAGGGAAAAAAATCTCAATGAAGGGCCATGGTTTTGGGGCAGTGCGGGACTGTTTGTTACCCCATGGTTCCCGGAGTTCGATGCCAATACTATGGTGGTATCAAGGATGCTAGTATGGGTAAGGCTGCATAATCTTCCGATACATTTCTGGCACGCCAAGGCCTTAATAGTTATAGGGAATACCCTTGGAAGAACGTTAAAGATTGATAAAGAGAGACACATAAAAGGAATCTTTACTTTTGCTAGAATATGTGTCAAGGTAGATCTTAGCCAAGGTCTACCTGAATGCATCATTATGAATTTCAACAACTCACAGTGGAAACAAACTTTGGATTATGAGAATACATCCTTCAGATGCAGGGGATGTCAACAAACAGGTCATTTGTACAATGCATGCAAAAGCCTCAACAAGAGTAAACCACAACAAAGGAAGCCCAAAGGATGGCAGAACATAGATGAAGTTGCAAAGAAGAGAGCCGCGGAAAGGAAAGCCTCTTCGGCACCAGAAGCTGAAGAATCAGAAACAAAAGAGGATGATACCATGATAGAGGAAGCGGAAACAGGGAATCAGAAGGAAAACATATCAGACAACAAGGCTCCACAACAGGCAGAGACCCACCAAAATCAGGTAGAGATGTCAAGCATGGATCAAAACATGGGAGGCAACAAACGGCATCATCACTCAGATACTTCAGACTCAGACAAAGAAACAAGCCCACAGAATGCAGAAACACAGTTAGTCATTGCTTCGACCATGCCCACTCAAGGAGAGTGGCGTAAGGTTGAAAAGAAAAAGGGGAGAAAGACTTGAAGCGTGAGTTTTACTCACTGCCGGAATTCAGTTTTTCCCCCTTTTTCTTATCTCTCTCCTCTTCTCTTTTTCTTTTTGCACGTTAGTCTTCTAACGGTGTGTAACCACTCGAGCCCATGTGGCAGTTTCCGGAATTCTTCATTGCATCTTCAAGTGTAACTTTTCATTAATTCTTTAATGAAAGGTTACCGTTTTTTCCTTTGGAAAAAGTTAATTAAGCTCATAATATTTTTATTATGAGGTTCATCCTCACGATATTATAGTAGATTCGTCGTCTTCGACACAATCTCTAACACGTGTCCACCTAATTACGAACAAAGTGATACCACCAAGCTCCGTCGACATTGTGGAGGGATGAGACTTGCCATAGAAGGATGAGACGTATGGTCAAATCTAGGCAAATGGAAAAGTGACACGTATGGGCTTGTTTAAGTTTGAAGTTTGAGTTGGTTAGGCACATTTAAGTTTGGATTGGTATACCTAACCAGGCGCGCATATGAAACAAGAAGTTTCACCGAGAATTCAGGAAGAGGGGAAGCGAAAGTCATCTGGTAAAAAGGGAGAAAATACCCTCGCCAGGACTAATAGTTGTTGAGGTGAAGCTAAAAGAAACAAGTAGATCTCGATCAAATGCATCACATAATCCAAAAATGGCAGCAACTAGATGTGATGTGATGTGATGTGTTTGATCCAAGTTTTAAAGAAATAGTTTGATACCATAATGCAGCAAAAAATTGCACTTGAAGATCGAGTTAGCCATTTGGATGGTGCTTGGAAAGAATGCATGAGGCAGCTTCAACAAGTAAGAGAGAAAAATGAAGTAAAAATTTAGAAGGTTGTGACCAAAAAGGCCATAGAATGGGACAAAATGAAGTTTGATCTTGATGGAAGAATAGTTGAATTGGAGCAGTTACTACTTGAGGAAAAAGCAAAGCCCAATCCAATGGATCATTCTCTATAGGAAAGTTCAAAGTTAAGGGAAATACATCAAGCCACAAATGAGGCTAAGATTGATATAAAAGTTCTTTAGGTGAAGCTTGAATCATTAGAAAGTGAAAATACTTCCACCAAATACAAAATTCATTCTTCATTCACTTAATAAGGAAATGGACTCAATATTGATGAAAGGGACATATGCAAGAAAGTTGCAGAGGCAACGAACAAACAACATT
This sequence comes from Pinus taeda, assembly GCA_000404065.3. Classification (NCBI taxonomy): domain Eukaryota; kingdom Viridiplantae; phylum Streptophyta; class Pinopsida; order Pinales; family Pinaceae; genus Pinus; species Pinus taeda. Next base: position 36,042 of record APFE030903715.1, on the reverse strand, counting down.
AAGAAACTGTTAAAAAAACTGCTAAGTTGGAGGTGGAGTGTCAGAGACTAAGGGGTCTAGTGTGCAAAGGGTTGTCAAGGCCTGCTTCATTGGCTCAAATGAAACTTGAAGTGGAGACAACTGGAAAGGAAGTTGGGGAAGTGAAATTTAGGAAGTCTTTTGGTAGGGGGTGCCACTTCACTTATTTCTTATACAGAGTTATCAAATAATAGTCACAGGGAACATGCTCATAAAGAGATTGAGTATCTTATGAATGCCAATTAGCAATTAGAATCATTTATGAGACAATGACAAAAAACTACTATCGAGTTTCATTTAGAAGGATCAAGAAGTGGGAGTATAAGCAATCCACCAAGCATTCAACCTTAATTTCTGAAGATGGGAATGATGGTTAATTTCTGAAGATGGGAATGATGGTGATCCTAGTGTAGAGTCATGGCCTCAACACTGATTGCAAAACTAGATCAGTTTAGAAAAGAAAAATTTTCTGGAAATATCAAAAATCTTAGTGATTCACCCAAGGTTGACTTGATGGATGATTTTCTTCAGAAGGAGAAATTGGCCTCCATGCCTTATGTTATATTCGGAGAGACATGAATAGAAAAAGAAGATAAATTTGTGGAGAAGAATGTTGTAGGAGGTTTAAGTGCTTCATCTATTCAAGAAGAGAAGGATTCCTTGGAAGATACTCATGCACAAAGAGAAATGGAGCTTCTAGCTGCCAATTGGGAATGCTCTGATTTGGTCAAAGAGATAACTTCTTTGCAAGAAAAAATGATTGCTTTTCAAGCTAAAAATGTTTTGAATGAATCTTCTTTAGTCACTCTTCATGATAAGCTTGATGTAATCCTCGATACTGAAGTTGAGGGTGTAGACTTGCATAAGGTATTGAAGGATGTAAGAAATCCAACAGTATTTGATGAAAGTGGAATTGATCCTTATGTTTGTAGTATACCTTTAAAGAATGTAGAATCAACTTTTCTTTCTGGTTCTGGAAGTAAAATTCGTGTTATTGAAGTAGAGTTCGCAATTGTTATTTCCAGTGTTGTCAACTTCATACAATGTATAACTCAACAACCTAGAAATACACAGCTCAAAGCTTCTAAATTTCATAGGCTAGATGCTAGAATTTAGGATTTTGTTGAACTAGTGGATCAATTTTTACTTGGAAAAGAAAAAATTATACAGTTAATTACTAGAATAAACTAGCATTTGCACCGAAATGGTGCAAAGACACATCGATAAGACAACAAAATGGAAGATCCTACTGTTAATGATACATCAGACTGATCTTCCTAGATAAAACATTAGAAAACATTGCCAACGCATATTTCTTTTAATCGGCGAGGTTGATCGAGAAAAATGTCCTAACCAACATTTGGGGAAATCCATGAAGTCAAGGTTTGTAACTTAGATCTATATTTGTTTAAGTGGTGGTTCATACTAGATAATGGGATTAGTTATCCTTTTACACAACAAGTATATAATATAGGAATAAATGAAAGATAAACTATAACTCTAAGGTATGTATTGCATACATATTACTCTAATATAATGTAAACTATAAGCCTATTAAGTAAATGTACTTGGGTTTTATTGAGTTGACATGATTTTAAAATTTCCCAATGTTACTTAGTAATATATATTAATAAGTAAAACTGGAAGTAGTTCCCTTAAATGATCAAAGTAACCTTCATTAAATAGCTAATCCAAATTAGATTTTAATGAAACCAGACATGTAAAACCCAAGCAAGGAGTAATTTATTAGAGTTATGAGGCAAATTGGTTACCAACTTTGATATAATATAAATGTTATATTTTTGTCCTCAAATAACATTCCTGCAAGGCTTTTCATTTCGTTGAGGGAATGTGAATTTGACATATCTAAGAGTCGATATTACTTTGTATTCCAAACTCATATTTATATGGCTTATGGAAATATATTAAAAATTAATCAAAACCTAAAGTCCAACCATATAGCTTACGGGAGGACCCAACTGCCACATCATTACTCCTGCTCGCAGCAAGGTTAGCAATTATCAAAGAGTTTCGATTGAACAAGCTTTTAAAATTTTTGATACAACACTCCCTCTAATCTCTAATACCAATATAACCTCCTGCTCTGATATGTTGATATACCCTGCCTCTCCGATTTTCGATATTCATATCCCTCTGATCATCGATATTCTGGTATGGCACTCCTTCGATATTCCAAGTGTTCTAACCTTCGATATATGACATCCATGATACTCTGATATCCTCATATCGAAGATCTCCGATACCAGGCTCCGATATGTTGAACCTGATATGGTATTAAGTCTGGTCTATAAATATATCATGTTCGTTGCATATCAAAGCTCCTATATGTAACTACGCTAGAAATTGTCAATATCAAAAAATCTTCCACATACCTTTGTGCCTCATCACCTCCAATACCACTAAGCACTTGCCACATATAAATAAAAAACCACTTAATTAATTTAAAAAGGGTCTCATGGCACAAATGAGGTTTTCTATGTATTATAGTGTTTTGACCTGTTTTTGCCAATTTAATAAAACAATCCTATGTTTAAAATCGATTTTATTTTCTGTTATAACAGAGATTCATATAGAGCCGATGAGAATAAATGCATCCAATCAACATTCTCAAAGAAACTACTCCTGATGGCATGAAGAAAACTTAAAATGGGAAGGGGCTATTGAAATTTTTATTGAAAGATCACCATGCTTGTGAATTCCACCTATCTTTTTTTGTGTGACTCAACATTTTTATATTACGATAATGATACAAATTTACAGAAGGTCTGCTCGTGCAGACAGAAGACAGCTTTCCTAGTTCTAATACTAGCCATCATGACCAAAAGGACCTCCTGAAGAACCCCAGGGCACACCACGTACGGCGGCAGGGAAAGTCAGGGGTATGACCAAAAAGACAGACAGTGAAACAACAGAGAAACATCAAAACCATGGTATAGCCAACTCCGAGGCTCACAGAGAGCAAAAAAAAAAACCAAAAACCGACAAAACGCATAGGTTCCAGGTCAGTGATCGAGAGTGTAGACCCATGACCCAGGGACTGATCCAGTGCTTGCAGTAAAGAACCATTACATCTCGAGAACAATATAGTTCTTGGGGGATTCCTAACCAATCGGGGCCTTGGCTCTGCCTGCCTGAGGAAACGAAGAGCGTGTTCCCTGACTTGTGCCCGGTTTTTCCTCCGCCCGATCCCCAGCACCTGCAGCTTCCTGACAAATTGAGTGCCGCAGAAGGCTGATAAATTATGAATTCCACCTATCAGTTCCAAGTAAGTTTTACAATCTTATCATATCATTAACCAAGCCAGGAATTTTCTTAACCATGGAAATCTATATTCAACCAAAGCTCCAACAGAAGCATAACCTCCAGATATGTATTCGTTTAATAAAATTTTATGTTAAGAGATATGGGGGGATTGTTATTATTTCTCCCTATATAAATATGATTTTTTGGATGAGTCGAGGAAGGGGGGGGGAGGGTGGGGGGCGTAATGCACAAGGTAAAGTAGAGAATAGAATAGAGAGGCATTATGAGAATAGGAGATTATTTAACATATCTGTGATTTATGTGATTGGGGTTTGGTTTCTTTGAATTACGAGTTGTGTAAAGAGAAACAGGGAGTTGAATGTGATATCGGATCTGCTCCATATTGGAGCTACCCAATATCGTAACTATTTTGTTTTATCTCACTTTAAAAGTTCTAATGAGCTTACCTATGATACCAATCAGTTCTTTCCATGTATAAGTAATACCACTGAGCTCTTGCAACGATGAAACCAAAGTGTGACAAATGGCAGACATAGATGTATATCGGAGGTTGGAACATATTGTAAGTCGGGGGGGAGGCACATTGGGATATTGACATAGAGAGAATACTGGAGTTTGAAGGGAGTTTTATATCACTTATCGAAGATCGAAGTTTTTAAAAGCTTGCTCAAGTGAAAATATATTATCCTTGATACTCGGGAGTGGAAGAAATGATGTGGCAGGTGGGTCCAATAGATATCAGAAATTTAGTTTATTACAAATTTCATATCAGAGGTTGAATATTGCAATATCAGCATATCGGAGGTCAAAATGTCTGAGGTCCTACATATTGGTGCATCACATATCGAAGGTCCAACATAATGGCTATTGCAACATCAAAGCATTAGGTACTTCGGCGCATCACAATATCATGGCATTGGCACATCAAAAGGCCAATGAAATAGAACTTCTTAAGGTGACAACCTTTAAAAAGTTGTGATATGCATAAAGTGTCGATAGCATTAAAAACCATTGGGGAGCACTGATAAATATTAACAAAGGATTTCATCACAAAACCAAAGGTTGGAGGGCCCTTTTCTCTCTCCTATTATGGGACACATGACAGCATATGATTGGTTCCAATAAGCTACAAATGGAAGCATATGATTGACTCCGATAAATACACATGGAAATATATGATTGCTTCTAATAAAGCTACAATGGTATCTGACGCCAGCATGTCGTGGTGGCACAACATGACATGTGGCAGGCAGTTTTGATGTTTTAAGGGGCCTAAGGGGTCAAAGTCGTGTGACACCCGTCACCACTCACGAGGTGCCATGTCGAATATGATGATGTCATATCAGAGGTCAGCATATCATAGGTTGAAGATGTCGGCACTTTATAATAGATGGTGATTGGAAACTTGCGATAAAGCGGCTCTGATATTAGGCTAGCACATGTTTGAGAAGTGTTTAAAGGACCCTGGGCGTAAATCACTTAGAAAAGGAGAAATAGCCCCCCATAGGAACAAAATTTCGTGACATCTTAAGTTTGAGTGGTAGGTCACAAGCAGTGCTCTTATGATGAGAAATGCGGGGAGGAGCTAAGCACAGAAGGACCGAGGAAATCGAAACTCGGTGTTTTCGTAATGTCTTTGCAAATGAAGTTCTAATGAGTTAAATCTATGATATAGCACTATGGTAATGTTACAGGACATATTAGGTTTTGATAGTGTAAAGCAGAAGAGTTCAGAGATGGATGAGTTAGCAGTTATGTTACATAGTATTTTGTCACGCCTCCTACACTTCCCTGTGTCATACCCCGAAGTGCCCGAAACTTGGAAATCATGCAGTATACCCATCCTGATATGCAGCTCATATCCTCCCTAAAAGACTGATGGAAAAATGCCTTAAGCCTTCCCTGAATAAAAGGGATCTAAAACACTAATTTTAGGATCATCACAACCTTGACATTAGAAACCCGTGTTGATCACTAGTTGCACTATACTAGCCTTGCGATGTCAGCGCGCTTTTGGCTTGGATACCTATGATGATCCCTATAAGGAAATTTTTCCCAAAGACAACAAGAAGCTTCGTGATCTAGAGGCTTCTAGAACAATGAGCTGGAGGTTGTTCAATAAGGGTGTGGTCGAATTCTCCCAATTTTTCCCTTTGATCTTATCCCTATGAGCTACCTCCTTGAGATGAGGGCCTTCCTCAATGTTTGGATAGATTCTAAGTCCCTGTCCCTGCCTATATATTCATCCTCTCCCATTCCCAAATGGTTGGTCTCTGATTATTTGCACCCTTATGCTAAGATAGTGCCTACATGCTACTCATTTGACTTGGAGAACTAATGCTTGGAGAGCTTGAGCTTGGACATTCACTCAAGGAGAGCTTATTGAAATCAAGGTTTGGGTGTATGCTTCCTCCTTTATTCTATTAATATATACAACTTTTGGTTTTCTTTCCATAAATGTTTGTGTTAATGCATCATTTATCTTAATGCTCCTTGATCTGTTAAGTGGATTACTTTCGATTATGCTATTTGTACTTGTATGCTTTGTTGTGTCTTTGATCTCTTGTGCAGGCATTCAAACGCTATGAGCAGTAGGACTGAGCCTGAAACACAAGTGATTCGAGGTCTTCAACAAAGGAGGGTGTTATAGAATTAGAACGAGGTAGGCCATCTTCCTCTTCTCTCATTTCGATTGTAATTTAGGAAAGTGTCTAGTAGATTGTCACATAAGTTTCTAGTCCCACTCATAGGAACTAATTCTCTCATGAGTTTAACCAACCGTTAGTTTAACCAATTGTAATTCTCTCATGAGTTTAACCAACCGTCAGTTTCTTGGATTGTTTGCATCATTGTAGCTATTTGTAATCATTGGTTCTTGCTTGAGGACATTTAGTTTGCTCTAATCTTGAAGATTTTTTATTTTCCCTTACTTTTCTCGCCCAACACGTTTTCTTTTCCAATAATAACATTGTCATCACTGATTTTTTAATTACAATCATGTTGATCTGCCTTGCATCATCCTTTTGCTTGTAATAGGCACACTGATCCCAGAGGATAGAAGAAAAATTAGGGTTTCTTCTTGTTTTCAGTATTTTTGGCCTCTATCAGTGATTTTCTAGTGTAGCTAAAGTGTATTTGTCTTGATTGTTATGATTGTGTGATTGCAATTGTCTCTTAGCTATGTTAATGTGTGTTTGAAGCTTGATTTCCTCCTAGGGTTTCTAGGGTGTCTAGGTCACCTTCTACTCATTGCTTTGTCTGCTTCTCTGAGATTGATTTCTTCCATTCAAGAGTCTTCCTGTAATCAGGACATATTTTTCAAGTTGCTTTCGATTCATTGATGTGAAGTTGTTTTCATTAGTGTCAAGTTGTGTTGATGCTTTGAATATTGCTTTTATTCCATTATCAAGCATAGATTACAATTGTTTGCTTTGGTACGACTAAAAGTGAATACTTGTTTTCATTCTTTTGTTTCAAAAAGAAAAGTGAAAGATTTGTTCATTGAAGTATTTTTGAAACATTTTTGCATTTGAAACCATAAGTGAAAGAGATTTTCATTTTCATTGGATTAGACGGCATTTTCCTTTGCTCATTGCCTTAGTTTTCATTGTTGAATCAAAGTGAAAGGAAATGATTTAGTGCATCTTAGTGAAAGGAAAGTGATTTTCATTTCTCATAGGATTGAATTCTGGCATTGCATTTGTTAGTAAAATGAAAGATTAGATTTCATTTTTAAATTTTGCATTGGAAGATAAAATGTGGTGTTTTGATGCATTATTTGGTTGTCTCTCTCCCTTTAGTAGTATAGCCTTCATCAAATTAAAATATTTCATTTTCATCATTTAGTTGCATTATAGGAATTCAGGTGACATTGTTGAGCCATCAAATCGAAACTTAATTCAAGATAAACTGAAAATTTACCTCAGTTAACCTAAGGAGCATTTGTCACTTAACACAAATATCTAGAGGTCTAGGCTAGAGACATGTTCTGACGTCTTTAAACATAGCAATTATCGTTAATTGCCTGCATTGTATCCCGGGGATGAAATCTCGTCCTAGTATGGAAGAATATCGAAGGTTCTCCAGTACTTTTGGGTATATAAGAGGCACTTTAGTATGGCAAGTATATAGGGACACTCTCATCGAATGATTATGCATTAGACAATGCTAACACGAACTTGTGCTCCCCATACCATCGACTATATATTGGGAGACCCCACTAGGTTGTTATCCTTTAGCCACAGGTAACCGAGTCACCCGCCTTGTAAATGTGATACACTGAACACAACATTCGGGGATATTAGCCATCGTACGTTAAGTCCTTGGTTTCAGCTAAGGTGTATAACATGGATACTTGGTAAACCCTCTTTCCTAGATTACCCATTTTTTATTTATTGTTGTTAAAGTTATAAAATTAATTAATTGACTGTGGAACAACATCCTTCCCGTGGAAATAATCCTTTATAGATCTTAGGTTGATACCAATGGAAAAGTTTCCTGAGTCTACCAGTCAAGGAAACCCCTATGACAGGAATCGTAGTCCTTTTCCTTCTTTTAGAAATACTGGTGCTCCCTATATGGCAACGTTGTCCCTTCCTCGATTGACCATTGGTCTATCAGTTTGGTTATTTTTGACCTCAATGATTCTGGGTGTCCAAACTGCTTTTCAACCGATTTCGCCTCCACCCAAACAACATCAACCTCATGTTGATCCTAAATTTGACCCCATGCCTTCTTCGCCTATGTCTTCGCCTCATTCTTCCTATTTTCTTGGTCAAAGTTTGGATTCTATTAACCAAGAATCTAAGAAGAAGAAGAAGAGCAAGAAGAAGAATAAGCAAAATAAGTAAGGGGACAACCAAAAAACTATTTTTACCAATGCAACTAATGAAGAAAAATCCTCCACCAGCCCAAGAATGTAAAATTCTCTTACATGTTATGTAAGGTTGACCACCTTCTTGGAAATTGTCTTGGTATTCCCAAGGTCTTAGAGGTGTGGTCTAAAGGTTCACATCGATCTTTATCATTGGCCTCTAGGGTTCATGCTAGTGATAGTCCCTCAACTAGTAACAATAAATCTCATGGGAAAATGGAAAAGTCAAATTTCCCTGTAATTTGTGTGAAGGTAATCATCCCATTCACCTTTGACCTCTTATGGATGAAGATTCCAAAGAGTTGGAAAACCTTACTGCTTCCCAGCCTCGTCATTTTTTGTCAACCCCACTCTCTCTGAAAGTGAGTCTCATGAGTCCATTCTCGATCAACCATTAGTTGAGCAAACAGTAGACTTGGCTCTACCTTCAGTTAATTGTACCTTTCCAGTATAGAGTGAACCTCACACTGCTCAGGTTCTTCTAGTTTCTTCAGTTTCGAATGAACTGGAGGTAAATCCTCTAGTTCTCGAGGTGCATGAGAGAAGTTCTCTTGTCCCCATAGTGCAAGAGGGAAACTCTCAAGTTCCTACGACACCCCCTCTGTGTAGTTTAGTCACTTCTTTTGATTGGATTTGACTGGCATGATATCGTCTTCCATCTTATGTACCTTTCCAGATTATAGTACAAGCTTACCATACGGCCATACCTAGCACAGTCATAAATGAGGGCGCATCTGTTAGCATCCTGTCCTCAACTGCTTGGCAAGCTTTAGGTTCTTCGTAGCGTGAACCTGTCACCCAGAATTTGTTAGCTTTTAATAGAGGAATTAGTTAACCATTGGGGATCCTTCCTAAGTTTCCTATTACTTTGGGAGGAAAGACTTTCTATATAGATGTGATGGTTTTCCAAGGCCCTTTAGATTTTAATCTACTCCTTGGCCATTACTATGATTATGTCATGGGAGCTCTTGTCTCTTCCCTCTTTCGAGTGATGTGTTTCCCGCATGAAGGAAGCACTATGATCATTGATCAACTTACATTCATTGTTCCTGAATCAACTCTCACTCAACCATCATCGCTAAATGGTTCTTATGTGCAAGCAGTATCACCCCTGCCACAAGTTAATTACGTGGCCACCTGTTCCATTCCCGCATCTACTGATGCTCTAGCAGGTGATGTAGTACACCATGTATTGGGGGCATTGGAGCCTGATTTTTCCATTGGATCCCTAGACATTTATCCTTGCCAGAATGTTGTTCTCTCATCTGATGAGAACCTCTTGGAAGCCATGGCCTCTTTTGGTATGTGATCAAGTGTTTGGAGCAGAGTTCCTTGTCTTGTGTCAAGCTCGTTAAAAAATGAAACAAGGTTCATGATGATAGTTATTTTACTATGTCAACCTCGTTAAAAAATGAAATAGGCCCCCTGGAGCAGAGGTTCTTGTCTTGTGTCAAGCTCCTTAAAAAATGAAACAGTGGATGTGAGGATAGTTCTCTTATTATGTCAACCTCATTAAAAAATGAAATAGGTCCCATGAGCATAGTTCCTTTACTTGTGTCAAGCTCGTTAAAAAATGAAACAAGGTGTCATGAGCATGGTTATTTTCCTGTGTCAAGCTCATTAAAAAATGAAACAAATCCCTTCCAATTTGAGTCTTTGATTAGATATCATAAATCCTAGTCGATTCTTTCACTTGATCTCGTAAGTGAACCTTCATTCCATCTACCTGTTAGTAACCAATAGTCTACTTAGGTGAATGAAATGAAGCATGGGGGGCATGTACCTCGAATTGAATCATTATGCTAGGGGCATGAAAACTTATCTCAAACATAGTTTATCTTTGTTTCAAGCTTGTGAAAAAATGAATCCATTCTCTCTTTACATCTCTTGATTGTTGTTTTTATCAGCCAATTTTTGCTAGATGAGCCTTGGTTGTTTCATTACATCGCCACCATCTCTTTGGCCAATCATTCACTTTCACTTGGTTGTTTTACCCTTGCCTGAGGAACATCTGTGATGAGTGGTATTATTAGCCAGCTTCTTGACCTTTCCATGTTTTGAGCAGTTCCATCATCATCGGAACCAGTTGTTATCCTTTTATACCACTCGTTCCCCTAGGTGGAGTCATCTTTAAGCTCTTTTCTGACTCTCAAAATATGAAAATATTGTCGAGTACTTGTCTTTTTGAATTCGTTAAATTAAATGAATTGACTTTGTCTTAGTATACGTTTACCCCTTTTTCGGGCTGAGATTGACTATTTATGAAAAAGGTACACCTTGGTAAACATGGTTAAGAGGTTCTCTCGAATGTTGTTTTCTACCTTTTTGGGTTCGAGAGACAAATTATGAAAAGGGACATGATGGAGTTTTCTTTTTCATCTCTTTTTCAAACTCTCTAAATATGAAAAAGAAACTAAGTTATCCTTCCATCAGACTCGTTAAATATTTAACGGTGAAAGACTCATCACCATGATGAGACCGAGTTTCTCCTTCCTAGGACTTGTAAAACTTACTAGGATGGATTCATTCGAAGAATGAATTTATATGATAAGCATATGTTATCCCCTTCAAGCTTGTGATTAAAAATAACTGGGGTACTCGCTAGAATAGTGGGAAAAATTTAAGTGAAACATCTCTTGTATAGGCAGCATGTCGCTCTTGAACATGACACTCATATGTTTCTCATGTCGGGTTTGGGATATCCGCGCTCAGTCACTTGTCCTTCTAGGTTTGGGTGATCCATTTTGCCTTTCATCTAACTATTCCATTTCGTCATCATGACCCTTAGTCTTATGTTGAGTCAAATGCTGCCACACTCCGGAGTCATGTCACCGATGTTCAAGAGAAGTAATATATGTAGTTTATTACCTATACATTGTCTGACCCTTTTCTATAGTCTTGGATCCTACTTATTTCATTCCACTGTATTCTTCATTTTGTGTCATTGATGGGCGAAACATCATGGCCCTCCTTAGATGGGTCACTTCTTGTTGACTTCAGCTCACTATCCAAGAAGGTGACTTAGAGACTCCCTTCCAGTACCTTAGAGCTTGCATGCCTTAATGGCAAGTTCTTCGCATCCGATGATAATTTTTCATCATTGGCCTTCGATCGGATGATTCCACGAGTGTTTGACTTCAACTTCATTTTCACATTCATGGATTGTACTGGTGTACCTTGAGATCCATTGTCATTACTGGTGGTTTCTCTCGTGCCTGTTAACGGTCCACATCATTGGTCGGTAATCAGGTGGTTTTCTAGCATGTTCGATTTTGACACATTCATTCACATGTTAGAATTCATGCTTTCAGTGAGTTGGGTTGGAGCGCAAGACCCTGAGTTTTGTCTGATATGACTTAGGCTGCGTGGAGTTATGTATTGATTGTACACATGTTTCTTTTGTAACCAAAATCATTTTCAACCATCAAAACTGATTATATAAATAACTTAATCAAAACCCTAATCTTAATCATAATTAAGATGAGATTTCATAAATAACAAATATCCTAACTAGCATTTACAACAAAAAGTGCAAGGATACACTAATAAAAATGTAGATGAATGTAGAGTAATGTAGTTATAGCACTGCATGAAACAAGAATGTGGGGGTGGAAGGCATCATGAATCAGGAGGCGAGGGGTGGTGGAAATGGGAAGGAATTGGTAAAGTAGAAGTTTGTGTGTGAGACATGTTTGTATTATCTAATTCTAGCAAGTTATCAAAGCAATAAAATGCTCTCATAAAAGTACCGAGAAGAAAAATTGCTAGGTAAATTCAATCAATGTCATAGAATTTCAACGCACTACAAATTGCACAAACATCCCATGATTTATTCAAGACAACGTCCTTTTTAGAATGGATTTTTCTTTTAAAAAAATGACTCCTCATATGTTTCAATCCGTGATCCGTGATCCAGTTGTGGCATGATCCACACATTTGTGATACTTTGCTTCCAATGTTGATTAAATCACCTTCTCATGCAATCCACATGTCTTCAAATGTTATTATTGGTAGTTAATTATATTCATACCTTCAATCACGCATTGATAATAGGCTCAAGCTTCTTCGAGAACCCTAGTATAGCAATCTCATTCGCCTTGTTTGACACATAGTGTATCTTGCCAAAATTGTGTTTTAGATGGAGCAATTCCCTTTAGTGACAAGTAAAACAAACACTAAAGCATACACATAGGCTCACTTTAGCAGATTTTCTTTCACAACTCTTGAAAAGGAAAACATATATTTTTCTCATTAAATTAATTCAATTAATTATAAGTTATAGTTATATATATTATATGTATATATAATATATATATATATAGAATATATAGATATAATATAAAGATAAAGTTATTTTGATGCTAAATCCTATGAATTGATTTCATTTTTTATCGAATAAAATTAACAATTAATTGTAAATTTATTCGATTAAATTGATCAATTCATAGGATTAGCCATCAAAATAACTTTATATATATATATAAATAATACTTTATATTCTCATTAAAGTAAAAAACAACTTTATTTATCTATTTTCTTTTCATGGCCATCACACATTTGAGCATAAAAAACAACGTATATTCCTCTTTATTTTCTTTTCATGACCCTCACACATTTCAGTGTAAAAAACAATTATATTCCCTGTAAATGGTAAGAGACTTTATTTATCAATAACTTTATTTGGCCATGGAAAAACAAAAGTGAAGTTGAAAGTGTTAGTTATAGATAATTTGAGATATATAAATATTGAGAGTGTAAGTATGATATAATATATATTATATATAAGTTTAAAAATGTAATGGGATTTATCTATGAATCTTTTTAAGGAATTTTAAATAAATAAAGATATAATTATTAATCAGTTTATATATCTTTATTATAATAATTATTTGTAAATTAATATTCTTAAAAGTGAATTAATAATTTAATTTATATTATTTATGTTAATTTTTAATGTTTTATTTTTCATCTAATTTTATATATAAACTGAAAATTTTAGAGATAAAGGAATTTTTTTTTATTTTTATTTTTTCATATTTATCCCTCATATATGCATAGAAGAATGTTAATATTAAATTTAATATATGTAACTTAAATTTACTAAATTTTAAATATGTAACTTTTAAAATAAACACATAATTTTATTAATTTAACATATAATCTTTAAATATAATATACATAATTTCTAGTAAAAATATGTTAAACTATAAAATTATACAATTTGTTAAAGTATATATTAACTTTAAACATAACCACACCCTGAACAATAAAAATAAATTCTTACCAGAAAAACGCTTTAATAAATTAAATGTTACCAAAAATAAAAAACACCTAAGAGATATATTTCTAAAAATAATAATAATAATAATAATAATAATAATAATAATATGAGAGAAGGTAGAAATCATCGGAAGAACTTTTTCAAGGCGGCGGACAAAGGACGTGGAAGAAGAGCTAGGGTTTCAGGTTTCTGAGCTCCATGGAGGCGCACAAAGGGGGGAGCTCCACTCCCTCCTACAGGCAGGCAATGGCCAGAAGAGGTAAGAAACCAATAGAATCTGTTAGAGGTCCTTCAGGAGAAGGGAAAAGGAACATGGAAGAGGATCAAGATTTTACCAAACCAAGGGAGGAAAACAACACAAAAGATAATGAGGAAGAAGACAAGAAACAGGGAGCAGAAAACAAGGCGCAAAAGGAGCCATGTAAACCTAAGGCTGAGGTCACTCCTAGAGTAGTTTTAAATGATCCCGCTTTGCAGGCGCACAGGGACCACATGCAGACCTATGCTATCATTTTTAAATTCATGGGATTATGGTCCACTGAAAAGGCATTGCAAGTGTGGATTAAATACCACTAGAAACCAAAAGGAAGCATGGACCTACATCTTGGGTCAAAGGGTTTCTTCACTATGGTCTTTACAAATATTGTGGACAAAGACAGGGTGTTTGAAGGAGGACCCTACTTCTATGCTGCAGCAGGCCTCTACATGTGGTCGTGGATGATGAATTTTGTCCCGGAGCGAGAAACTTTAACTTCAGTCCTGGTCTGGGTAAGACTCTACTCCCTACCTCTTGATTACAGACAAACGGAATCGTTATCTACCATAGGAAATAAACTAGGGCGTTTTGTGAAAGCCTCTAAGGCCACCAGAAGGGGAAAATACACTTCCTTCGCACGAATATGTGTGGAGATGGATCTCTCTGGAGCTCTACCGGATGAGGTCATCTTGGAAGTTTTTGATGAAGAATGGGTGCAAATAGTAGATTATGAACATATTCCCTTCAGATGTTGTAGGTGCCATGAGCATGGGCACCTATTTAGAGACTACCCTCTCAGTAAAATAGAGAACAAAAATAAAGCAACCACAATGAAAGATACTAGAAACTTTCACAAAGTTGGATATAGAGGAAAGGGGGAAAAAGCAACAGCAAACAGGAGGGCAATAGGCCAGTTTGAAAAGGTTCCAAGTTCTCGAAGAAGAGGAAGAGATAACAAAAGTAGATCAGGTAATGGAAGGAAGCCCAGGGGAGAAGGAGAAAGAAGAAGATAGGGAACAAACACAGGATAGTAATAAACAGAAAGAGACTATGCTAAGCGATGAAGAACTTGAGATGGACCAAGAAATGACCCAGAGTGAGATAGAAATGGAGGATCATGAACTGCAAGAGATTCTTGATAGGGAACACCTAGATCTGGGAAGGTTCTTGAAACAGGGAACCGTGGGAGGGGTAGACTCAGTACCTCAAGAAGAGTTCAACAGAATACAGTAGTTGTTCTTATGGAAAACACAGACTAAAGGGTTGGAAAGGCAAAGAAACAATGAAAGGCAGGACAACGAAGGTGTGAAAACTATGAAAACCACACCAGGATTAGCTCCTAGAAACCCAGGAAAGAAAAGTGGCAGAAAAAAACAGAACGAGTTATTGATGGAATGTGGAAAGCTAATGATAGATTCAGGTAAGATGAAAGACCTAACCAGTTACTCCTTTACAAATCTTTAATAATGAAGTTCACATCTTGGAATATCAAAGGTCTAGGTAGTAAAAGAAAACAAAGAATACTTAGCAATAGGATGAAACATGAAGCTCCGGATATGATCTTTATCCAAGAAACTAAATGTTCCATTCAAAAAATAAAAGAGATTCACAACAAATGGCTCAATATATTTGAGTTTCTAGAAGTTAACGCAAATAATACAGCAGGAGGCATACTCACTCTTTGGAACCCCCAAAAGCTTGGCATAATAGATGCTGAGGCATCTAGGAATTATTTACTAGTGGTTATTCAACCCGTGGGAGATAGGAAGACTTATCTGGTCACAAATGTTTATGGCCCTCAAATAATGGATGATAAACTCAAGTTTCTAGATTCTCTTGTGGATCTAAGAGATAGACATGTAGGAGTACCATGGATCCTAGGTGGGGACTTAAACATGATCAAATCACTTTCAGAGAAAAAAGGAGAAACCAAAACTTTAAGCAAAGTCTCCATAGCATTTCAAGCTTTTATAGATAATACAAAGCTAGTTGACATTGATATGAGTAATGGCCTCTTTACTTGGAACAATAAAAGAGGAGGAGAGTCTCAAGTAGCCTCAAAGTTAGACAGATTCATAATCTTAGAGGATCTTATGCTCACCGACAAGGAAATGATAGCGAGAATTCTCCCCTTTGGAGGCTCGGACCATTGGCCTGTACAACTTGAGGTTCAGGGCATTGGCACCCCCAATAACAAACCTTTTAGATTTGAGAACATTTGGCTCACCCACCCAGATTTCATCAGCAACATTGCGAAATGGTGGACAGAAGATCTGCATATTCAGGGTACAAGAATGTTTCTGCTGCACAAAAGACTAAAGCACATCAAGCTCAGACTTAAAGATGGGAACAAGAATGAATTTGGCAATATTTTTGAAGCGAAAAAAGTTGTTGAAGACAAAATGCAGGGACTCAATCAAGCCCTTATCAAGGATGGCTTTGACAAAGTCAGAAATGATCAAGTTACCAAACATCATCAAGACTTGGAAAATTTATGTAAACAAGAGGAAATATTTTGGAGACAAAAATCTAGAGTTCAATGGCTAAAAGAAGGGGAGCGAAACACTAGATTTTTCCACAGATACACCATGGCGAACAGATCTCATAATAGGATCTCTTCGATCAAGGATGAGGGAGGTCATCTTCTTAATTCTCATGAAGAAATAGAAACTGTGTTAGTCCAGCACTTTTGAGGTATAGCAAAGGAAACCATTTCAGACAGAGATCATTCTATAAGGGACTTAACAAGCTATATACCTAAGCTTGTAAGAAGAGAGGATAACTTCAATCTTAATAGGCCAGTGACTGAAGAGGAGGTTAGTGAGGTCATCAAAGAAATGCAGAATGGTAAAGCGTGAGGCCCTGATGGTTTCAATGTGGATTTCTTTAAATCTTGCTGGAACGTTGTTAAACAAGACATTCTGAATGTGGTGGAGGATTCCAGAATGAATAGAACCATTTTGAAGGTGCTCAATACTTCCTTCATCTCCTTGATCCCCAAACAGGACAATGCTCAGACTCCAGACAGGTTTAGACCCATAACTTTGTGCAATGTGGTGTACAAGATAATTTCTAAGGTTGTTGCCAATAGACTCAAACTACTTCTTCCCACTCTAGTTTCTGTGAAGCAATCTAGTTATGTGGAGGGCAGACAAATTCCCAATAGCATCATTCAAGCACATGAGGTGGTGCACTCATTGTTAAGCAACAGGAAGGCTCGCATGATCATGCAATTGGACTTAGCCAAAGCTTACGATAAGTTGAATTGTACCTATATCAGGAAGGTCTTTATAGCTTTTGGGTTTGATCATAACTGGGTGAGATGGGTCATGGCCCTCGTGACTTCTAGCTTTTCAATTCTGGTTAATGGTTCTCCCTCCAAGACTTTTACTCCTTCAAGAAGCCTCAGGCAGGGAGATTCGCTCTCTCCCTTTCTCTTCACCCTCATGATAGAAGGACTTGGTTGGTCAATCAAGCATGCGAAAGAAGTTGGCAACATCAAGGGGCTCCAACTTTCTGACATTGGACAGGCTTTGTCCCATCAACAATTTTTGATGATACCATGCTGCAGGGAATCCCCACGGTCAAAGAAGCTCTAGCCTATAAACAAATCCTGTGTGACTTTGCCATGGCTACAGGCACAGAAGTTAATCTATCCAAATCTAAGATTTTTTTCTTTAATACCAATATTGTTATTTAGAGAAATATCTCCAGAATTCTGGGCTTTCAAAGGGATGTCCTTCCCTCCAAATACTTGGGAGTTCCTCTAACTGATAAACCTTTGCACAAGAGTATTTGGGAGCTGGTGATTAATAAGATGTAGGATAAAATCAGGAAATGAACTACTATATCTTTAAACTTGGCTGGTTGATTAGTGCTTACAAAAGTTGTTCTTCAATCTATCCCCGTCTTCATGCTATCAGCCCTTCCAACTCCAAAAGGAGTTTTGCAACAATTTAGAACCATTAAAAGAGACTTTCTTTGGGGTAAGGGGGAGAAGAGAAAGAAATGAGCCTTGGTAGCCTAGGATAAGATTTGCTAACCTAAAAATCATGGGGGTCTTGGATTGGATGATCCAGAAGTACTAAGCAAAGTCTTAGGAGCCAAATTATGGTGGCGTTGGGTAAAAGATCTAGAGGCTCAGTGGGCTAGTATCTTGAAATAAAAATATGCCAACACTTGGCAAGATAATGATCACATAAGGATGAATAGCATCATAAAAGGCTCACACATCTAGAATAAGGCCTGGGAGAATAGAAGCTTAGTACAAAAAAATTGTTTCTGGGAAATTAGAGAGGGAGACCTTGCTTTGTTTTGGGAGGATAAATGGCAACAAGAACCTACATTGTTAAGAGAGGACTTTCTAGACCTCAAGAAAGAAACTGATACCAAAGGGTTTCTTAGGGTAAAATATTTTTGGGATCAAACCAATAGTGAAGGAAAATGGAGAACCTGGAAGAATATAGATTACATGGATGATAACCCCTTGAAAGCAAAAGCTGAGGCACTTCTGAAAATGTTGGACCAAAGGAAAATTTTAGTGACAGGTGGGCATGACCAACTTAGATGAGGTAACAATAATGAAAGTACCTTCAATCTTAAGGAGGAAAAACACAAACTCCTTGAGCTAGAATCCAATGTACCGGATAGGGTTTGGCAGAACCTATGGAGGCATCAAGGATGGATGAATATCAAACTCTTCATGTGGTTGGTTCATCATAAGAAAATTCTGACTTGGGAAAACATTAGGAAGAGGGGTGTTCTGGACCCTTCTAGATGCCAGCTCTGTGAGGCCCAGGAGGAAACAATGGAGCACCTTCTCAATGATTGTATTTTCACCTCCAGTTTGTGGGATACTTTTGCCACTATTTACCGACAGATAGACAGGGACAAAGGAAGCATTATCAACACCCTAAATAAATGGAGACGAAACTTCTCTGATAATGAATTTCTTTGCTCAGCTTGGGCTTTAACGCTAAGCTTCATAATATGGAAAGTTTGGAAAGAAAGGAACAACAGAATCTTTAAAAATGAAAAAAGTTCCTCCCAACGTATTTTTGAGAAGATCTTAAGATAGCTTAAGGAGATGGTAGGTACTATTGTGAGAACTTCCCCAAAGAATCCACCTTCAGATGCTGAAATGCAGATACTTCTTCAGTTGGGCATGTAGGGGCTTATACCACAAGGCTTGGATAGGAAGGTAATGAAACTGGACACTAAGTAGGATTACTGGCATCCCCCCCGTAGGGTTTTTTGAAATACAACATTGATGGGGCCTCAAAAGGAAACCCGGGTATTGCTGGCTTTGGAGGCGTGTTAAGGGATGAGAATGGTTGTATCCTTTTTATTTTCCATTTCCATTTGGGAAGAGCCATGAATAATATGGCGGAATTAATGGCTCTTGAGCATTGTTTAGAATTCCTGAAGCAGAATAATCTCTAGAATATAATAGTTGAAGCTGATTTTGAGTTAATCATTAACTCGGTCAAGAGAATCAGCTATGGCACGGAGCCAGAAAAAGTCTCAAAACACTAGAGGTTGCTTCAGGTCCTTCAACAAATTTAGCTTCACCTCCTAGGCTTACGTACCATGAGTTTTACCCATGTGCTAAGGACGACAAATAAATTGGCGGACATTCTGGCCAATCAAGGGGTGCTCTACACCAAAAGTAGGGTCGAGCGGAGTTGGCAAGAGATGCCTCAGAATAGATTAAAGGCGTTGTGTCAAGATCAGGTGGATGAGAATAGAATGGTGTTTCGCAATAGAGCCATAGAGATGGGATCTAATTAATTTGGTCTATTGATGAAATTTTTTGGTTTATTTATGAAGTGTTATTTCCGAATTGAGGTCATTTTTGGGATGCAGGTCACTGTCGTCCTCCTCAACCATGGCAAGAACAAACATAGAAGTCTCTGGAGGAGGTTGCTTGGTAGATGTTGTTTCTTGGATAGACGGCTGGACGGAGAAATTTTCAGCTTCCTTTGGTTCAGTCGCCCGAGGAGATGGGTTGGTGTGAGGGGTTGGATTCCTGGCTTTTTCGGCAGACTCAAACCCCCAATTTTTCTTTCTGAGGTGGCAATACTGCTCGTAGGGTGGTTTCTGGATTATCGCAGGGCCTTCAAGCTGAAATTGGTTTTTCGGAGTTGGGAGCGATTCCACTCACAAAGAAACATGTGCCCAGGGGATGGGAAGGAATATTGCCCTCATTGTGGTAATTCTCGGTGCTTTTGGCGCATGTGATATGTTCTATAGCTGTTGGATCAAGCACGATGAATCTACGGTCAAGATTAAGCGAGCATGTTGGTGGGTCTAGGGCGTTTATCACGCAGACTCAAAAACCCCAGGTTTTCTTTTTGTGGTGGCAAGACCACTCGTTGGGTGGTTTCTGGTTTATTGTAGGGTCTTCAAGCTGGAAGTGGTTTTTCGGAGTTGGGAATGATTCCACTCACAATGCAACACATGGCCAAGGGATGGTAAGGAATACCGCCCTCATCGCGTGGTAATTCTTGGTGCTTTTGGCACGTGTGATATGTCCCATAGCCGTTGGATTAAGCACGACGAATCCACGGGCAAGATTAAGCGTGCTTGTTGGTGGGTCCAGGGTGTTTATCGCACGGTCATTTTCCGTGCTTTTAGGTCTTGCAATATTATCCTCTGCCGTTGGATATGGTGAGGAGATTCGATGATCGAGGTAAAGTATGCAGGTCCGGGTGTGCATTATCTTCTGCGCTTGTTGCGCTTCATGATGGGTATCGGTGGATTTCGGGTGGACTACATGGTTGAGGATTATCCCCCTATTCGGACGCGAAATCCTTTTAGAACAATCCCTATTTCCTCATCGGGTCCATTTCTAATTTTAAAGCAGTTGCGTTTTCTCGCCCCGATTTAGGCCTCGGTCATCTGAGCTTTAAGGGGGGATCGAACGGTCTCGGCTTTTGTTTGTATTTCGTGGGTTTTGTAGTTTTATTTGTGGGACCTTGGCTTGGCTTTTAAGCCTTTAGCTCGGTGTCCTAGGCTTTAAGTGGTTTGCCATTTCTTTGGCCCATAGTTCCTTTGGAACTATTGTATTTTATGTAATTTGTTTTCCGATTTAATGAAATAGAAGGTACGACTCTTGCTTTAGCAAAAAAATAATAATAATTAATACGATAATTATTAAGAAACTAGTTATTTTTAAAGATCATATAAATTAATTATAAACATTAATTAATATAAAAATTATTAAAAAATAGTAATTTCTTAAAAAAATCATATATAATAGATTAAATAAAACTAAGAATGTTCTATTATTATTATAGAACTATGGGC
The DNA here is from genome assembly GCA_000404065.3 of Pinus taeda. Lineage (NCBI taxonomy): Eukaryota > Viridiplantae > Streptophyta > Pinopsida > Pinales > Pinaceae > Pinus > Pinus taeda. Next base: position 15,021 of record APFE030903715.1, on the reverse strand, counting down.
TGCTTAGTTGTAAATGCAGTTCGTTGCCTTAAAATTCGCTTGGAGTCCACACAAAAGCTTCAACACCTTCTCACAAGTAGCGCTTGAATTCATAATTGTTATCATCGTAAAAATTTGAAACCAGAGTGCCGAGTGCTTTAAAGAGAGACACAAGATGCTAAAGAAACTCTATGTAGATTATAAACAACATGTTCTCCTTGCAACAACTGTGAAGAACATCGACTAAGCAGGTAGATAAATTGAAATTGAAATTTCAAATTTGCAGTGGGGTTGTCAAATTCAAATTAGCTTTCCATTAATGTGTATATTGTATTGTATACCCTCATATTCCTACGCTACACTTAGGTGGTGGCAGTGCCGATGGAGGCAGTTGCTTGCCCAGACAGATAGACCTCGAAGTTCGAGTGGCTGGCTGGAGCTGGAAATTTCCCTGCATGTCAAACAATTATGGGAAATTCCTCTGTCTGGGTAGACTACTCCTTAGAAAACCCTTAGATAGCGGCAAGTTAATCCAAAAATCCACCTTCTTATTTCAAGGTATATGATTTCAGAAAAAATTAAGATTTTAGCTCATTATGCATCATAATGCCCATCTTACACTTTGATGTGATCTATGTACTTCTGATTAATTATTAGAGGTAATGGGCACATTAATAGAGGCAATGGGCAATAACATGTTCAACTTGATAGCCAATCAAGATGAACATAAATAAATTAAATTATTTTTTAAAAATCATATATTTCAATGTGCAATGTTATAATATAATTTTTTTTGCAATTTTTTTTGGTCAAACCCAAACTAATATGGGTTTGACCAAAAGCCCATTGCAATATCCACTACCTTATGGCATGGATAATAATAATTACCCAATATAAGTTAAAACCCATACCCTCTAACTAACTAACTTTATAATTAAAACTAAATCATTTTATACTAAGGAATTATTGCTTACTAGAAACTGTATATAGTTTATATTAAAATTGAGATAAGATTGTCATAAATATCGTATAACAACTAGCTTCTTATGAGTTAAAACTTCTACTCCCTAATATAAATAAAAAATTCAAAGTAAATAATTTTATATTAAACTAGTTTAGATTCATCTTAACTCTGGATCTATCAACCATCCAGATGGAACAAATTTCTAGAGGTGTAAACCTCTTTTCTTAGTGTAGAACACGAAGAAAGGTTTTCACCTCCGATTTGATCTCTCTCCGAGGTTGACAGATATGGAGTTAAGATGGATCTAGGTTGGTTCAATTATTAATTATTAATTTTTTGTTTAATTTTTATTTTTGTGTAATTTCACTAAGTCAACATGTTTTAATTAATAATTTATTTTGTATTTTCATTTTTTTTTTTATGTAATTTGATTGGGTCAAAATGTTTAGATAACATAATATAACATAACATTACAACATCTCTTCCATATTGGGATGGAGAATGTCCATCGTTCAAAAATGTAATAAAATAAAATTAAAAAAAATACATATTTACAAAACATTCTGATTATGAAATGAGAGGTGGTTTTTCGGCATGTGGTATTGATGAGCCATGGTATGGTATGGTAAAGTGGGGTGAGTATCCATGGTTAAAAATCTTGTTATATTGTAGTATCATTTTGATTGTGAAATAAGAGATGGTTCTTGGGCATGTGTTATTGATGAACCATCATATTGGTTAAGTATTAAGTTTTTATGTGCTTATTAATGAATTTTAAATATAGTTACAAAACTAATATTTTAATTTATATGGTAAAAGGTGTAGTCTAACTTATAGACGAAATCGCCCTTTTCACCAGAATTCACCAAAATCCGGCCATACAATTTTAAGATTTTTTGCTGTTTAAAATACATTTTCGAATGCATAAATAGATTCTACACCCTTGAAAATCCCTCGAGCATTCGAATTATGCATATTAAGCAATTTAAACTCATGTTTTAAAAAATCTTTGTCGGATTTTGACTAAAATTAACCAAAAATGGTTGTGAAAAAGGCCATTTCATCTATAAGTTAGACTATGCCTATGGTAAAATGGATCTTAATTTATAATTACTATTTATATATGATATATTTTAATGTGATAGAGGTGTAGATATATCTCAAAAGTAATTATAGTTTTTTCTTTTAGATTTAATAAAAAGAATGCCATAAAATTAAATTCAAATAAAATATTTATAAAATATTTTGATTGTGAAATAAGAGATGGTTTATGGGCATATTGTATTGATGAGCAATGGTATTGGCCCATGGTATTGTAACAAAGCCTATTTACAAGTTAATTAAACTAATAAGATTTTTATTATGAGGTTCATCCTCACGACACTATAGCAGATTCATCATCTTTGACACAATCTCTAACACATGTCCACCTAATTATGAACAAAGTGTTACCACCAAGCTCTGTTGACATTGTGGAAGGATGAGACGTATGGTCAAATCCGGGCAAATGGAAAAATGACACGTATCGGCTTGTTTAAGTTTGAAGTTTTAATTGGTTATGCGCATTTAAGTTTGGATTGATATACCTAACCAGTCGTGCATATGAAACAAGAAGTTTCACCGAGCGTGTAGGAAGAGGGGAAGTGAAAGTCGTCTGGTAAAAAGGGAGAAAATACCCCCTCCAGGACTAATAGTTGTTGAGGTGAATCTAATAGCAACAACTAGATCTCTATCAAATGCATCACATAATCCAAAAATGGCAGCAACTAGATGTGATGCCTTTGATCTAGGTTTTAAAGAAACAGTTTGATACCATAACCCAGCAAAAAAATCACTTAAAGATCGAGTTAGCCATTTGGATGGTGCTTGGAAAGACTGTGTGAGGCAACTTCAATAGGTAAGAGAGAAAAATGAAGTGAAAATTCAGAAGGTTGTGACCAAAAATGCCACAGAATGGGACAAAATGAAGTTTTATCCTGATGGACGAACAATTGAATTGGAGTAGCTGCTACTTGAGGAAAAAGCAGAGCCCAATCCAATGGATCATTCTCTAGAGGAAAGTTCAAAGTTAAGGGAAATACATCAAGCCACAAAAGAGGCTAACACTGATATAAAAGTTCTTTAGGTGAAGCTTGAATTATTAGAAAGTGAAAATACTTCCATCAAATACAAAATTCATTCTTCATTCACTTAATAAGGAAATGGACTCGATATTGATGAAAGGGACATATGCAAGGAAGCTGCAGAGCCAACAAACAAACAACATTAAGAAACTATTAAAAAAATTGCTAAGTTGGAGGTGGAGTGTCAGAGACTAAGGGGCCTAGTGTGCAAAAGGTTGTCAGGGCCTGCTTCATTGGCTCAAATGAAACTTGAAGTGGAGACAACTGGAAAGGAAGTTGGGGAAGTGAAATTTAGGAATTCTTTTGGTACGGGGTGCGACTTCACCTATTTCTTCTACATAGTTATCAAATAATAGTCACAGGGAACATGCTCATAAAGAGATTGAATATCTTATGAATTCCAATTAGCAATTAGAATCCTTTATGAAATAGTGACAAAAACCTACTCTCAAGTTGCATTTAGAAGGATCAAGAAGTGGGAGTACAAGCAATCCACCAAAAATTCAACCTTAATTTCTGAAGATGGGAATGATGGTGATCCTAGTGCAGAGTCATGGGCCTCAACACTGATTCTAGAACTAGATTAGTTTAGAAAAGAAAATTTTTCTGGAAATATCAAAAATCTTAGTGATTCACCCAAGGTTTACTTGATGGATGATTTTCTTCAGAAGGAGAAATTGGCCTCCATGCCTTATGTTATATTTGAAGAGACATGAATAGAAAAAGAAGATAAATTGGCGGAGAAGAATGTTGTAGGAGGTTTAAGTGCTTCATCTATTCAAGAAGATAAAGATTCCTTGGAAGATACTCATGCACAAAGAGAAATGGAGCTTATAGTTGCCAATCGGGAATGCTTTGATTTGGTTATAATGATAACTTCTTTGCAAGAAAAAATGACTGCTTTGCAAGCTAAAAATGTTTAGAATGAAGCTGCTTTAGTTACTCTTCATGATAAGCTTGATGTAATCCTCGACACTAAAGTTGAGGGTGCAGACTTGCATAAGGTATTGAAGGATGTAAGAAATCCAATAGTAGTTGATGAAAGTGGAATTGATCCTTATGTTTGTAGTAGACCTTTAAAGAATGTAGAATCAACTTTTATGTCTAATTCTGGAAGTAAAATTCGTGTTATTGAAGTAGAGTTCACAATTGTTATTTCTAGTGTTGTTAACTTCGTACAACATATAAGTCAACAACCTGGAAATACATGCTCAAAGATTTTGAATTTCATAGGCTAGATGCTAGAATTTAGGATTTTGTTGAACTAGTGGATTAGTTTTTACTTGGAAAAGAAAAAATTGTATAGTTAATTACTAGAATAAACTAGCATTTGCACCGGAATGGTGCAAAGACACGCCGACAAGACTACAAAATGGAAGATCCTACTGTTAATTATACATCAGACTGAATCTTCCTATATAAAACATTGGAAAATATTGCCAACGCATATTTCTTTCATTCGGCACTGTTGATAAGGAAAAATTTCCTGACCAACATTTGGGGAAATCCATGAAGTCAAGGTTTGTAACTTAGATCTATATTTGTTTAAGTGGTGGTTCCTACTAGTAAATAATATAGGAATAAATGAAAGATAAACTATAACCCTAAGGTATGTATTGCATACATATTACTCTAATATAATGTAAACTATAAGCTTATTAAGTAAATGTACCTAGGTTTTATTGAGTTGACATGCTTTTAAAATTTTCCAATGTTACTTAGTAATATATGTTAAGAAGTAAAATTGGAAGTAATTCCCTTAAATGATAAAAGTAATCTTGATTAAATAGCTAATCCAAATTAGATTTTAATGACAACAGACATGTAAAACCCAAGCAAGGAGTAATTTATTAGAGTTATGAGGCAAGTTGGTTACCAACTTTGATATAGTATAAATGTTATATTTTTGTCCTCAAATAACATTCTTGCAAGGCTTTGCATTTCGTTAAGGGAACGTGAATTTGACATATATAAGAGCCGATTCTACTTTTGTATTCCGAACTCATATTTATAGGCTTATGGAAATATATTAAAAATTAATCAAAACCTAAAGTCCAACCATATAGTCAACGGGAGGACCCACCAGTCACATAATTACTCCCGCTCCTAGCAAGGTCAGCAGTTATCAGAGAATTTCGACTGAACAAGCTTTTAAAAAATTCGATACAACACTCCCTCTAATCTTCGATACCAATATAACCTCCCACTCCGATATGTCGATATACCTTACCTCTCCGACTTTTGATATTCATATCCCTCCGATCATCGATATTCTGATATGGCACTCCTTTGATATTCCAATTGTTTCGACCTCCGATATATGACATCCATGTTACTCTGATATCGTCATATCGCAGATCTCCGATACTAGCTCCGATATGTCAAACCCAATATGGTACTAAGTCTGGTCTATAAGTATATCATGTTTGTTGCATATCGAAGCTCTTATATGTAACGATGCTAGAAATTGTCAATATCAAAAAAACTTCAACATACCTTTGTACCTCATCACCTCCAATACCACTAAGCACTTGCACGCATAAATAAAAAACCACTTAATTAATTTAAAAAGGGTCTCATGGCACAAATGATGTTTTATATGTATTATAACGTTTTAACCTATTTTCGCCAATTTAATTAAAAAATCCTTTGTTTACAATTTATTTTATTTTTTGTTATGATAGAGATTCATATAAAGCCAATGAGAATAAATGCATCCAATCAACATTCTCAAAGAAACTCCTTAGGGTGTCACGAATAAAACTTAAAATGGGAAGGGGCTATTGAAATTGTTATTGAAAGAACACCATGCCTGTGAATTCCACCTATCATGTCCAAGTAAGTTGTACAATCTTATCATATCATTAACCAATCCGGGAATTTCTTAACCATGGAAATCTATATTCAACCAAAGCTCCAACAGAAGCATAACCTCTAGATCCATATTCTTTTAATAAAATTTTATGCTAAGAGATATAGGGGGATTGTTAATATTTCTCCTTGTATAAATATGATTTTTTGGATGAGTCGAGGGGGGGGGGGTGGTAATGCACGAGATAAAGTAGAGAATAGAATAGAGAGGCATTATTAGAATAGGAGATTATTTAATAGATATGTGATTTATGTGATTGGGGTTTGGTCTCTTTGAATTACGAGTTGTGTAAAGAGAAACAGGGAGTTGAATGTGATATTGGAGCTGCCCAATATCACAACTATTTCATTTTGTCTCATTTTAAAAGTTCTAATGAGCTTGCCTACGATACCAATTAGTTATTTCCATGTATAAGTAACACCACTAAGCTCTTGCAGTGATGAAACCAAAGTGTGACAAATGGCAGACACGGATGTATATCAGAGGTTGGAACATATCGCAAGTCGGAGGGAGAGGCACATTGGGATATCGAAATAGAGGGAATATCGGAGGTCGAAGGGAGTTTTATATCACTTATCGAAGATCGAAGTTTTTAAAAGCTTGCTCAAGTGAAAATATCTTATCGTCGATACTCGGGAGCGGAAGAAATGATGTAGCAAGTGGGTCCAATAGATATTAGAAATTTAGTTTAACACAATTTTCATATTGAAGGTTGAATATTGCAATATTGGCATCTCGGAGGTCAATATATCAGAGTTCCTGCATATTGGTGCATCACATATCGAAGGTCCAACATATTGGCTATCGCAACATAGGAGCATTAGGTACTTTGGCGCATCACAATATCGTGGCATTAGCACATCAGAAGGTCAGCAAATCAGAACTTCTTAAGATGACAACCTTTAAAAATTTGTGATATGCATAAAGTGTCGATAACATTAAAAACTGTTGGGGAGCACTAATAAATATTAACAAAGGATTTCATCACAAAACCAAAGGCTGGAGGGCCCTTTTCTCTCTCCTATTTTGGGACACGTGGCAACATATGATTGGTTCCAATAAGCTACAAATGGAAGCATATGATTGACTCCGATAAAGACACATGGCAACATATGATTGGTTCCGATAAAGCTACAATGGTATCTAACATCGACATATTGTGGTGGCACAACATGACAAGTGGCAGGCAATTTTGATGTTTTGAGGGGCCTAAGGGTTCAAATCTAGGTGACACTCGGCACCACTCACAAGGTGCCACATCGAATATGATGATGCCATATCAGAGGTCAACATATCATAGGTTGAAGATGTCGACACTTTTTAATAGATGGTGATCGGAAACTTGCGATAAAGGGGCTCCGATATTGGGCTAGCACATGGTCGAGAAGTGTTTAAAGGACCCTAGACGTAAAGCACTTAGAAAAGGATAAATAGCCCCCGATAGGAACGAAATGCCCTGAAATCTTAAGGTTGAGCGATAGGTCACAGGTAGTGGTCCTATGATGAGAAATGTGGGGAGGATCTAAGCATAGAAGGACCGAGGATATCGAAACTCGGTGTTTTCGTAATGTCTTTGCAAATGAAGTTATAATGAGTTAAATCTCTGATATAGCACTATGGTAATGTTATAGGACATATTAGGTTCCGATAGTGTAAAGAATAAGAGTTAAGAGATGTATGAGTCAACATTTATGTTACACAGTATTTTGTCACACGTCCTACACTTCCTTGTGTCATACCTCGAAGTGCTCGAAACTTGGCAATCATGTAGTATACCCATCCTGATATGCAGCTCAGATCCTCCCTAAAACACTGATGGAAAAATGCCTTAAGCCTTCCCTGAATAAAAGGGATCTGAAACCCTAATCTTAGGATCATCGCGACCCTGGCACTAGAAACCCGTGTTGATCACTAGTTGCACTATACAAGCCTCGCGATGTCAGCGTGCTTTTAGCTTGGATACCCATGATGATCCCTAAAAGGAATTTTTTCCCACAGAGAACAAGAAGCTTCATGATCTAAAGGCTTCCAGAACAATGAGATGGAGGTTGTTCAGTATGGATGTGGTCGAATTCTCCCAATTTTTCCCTTTGATCTTATCCCTATGAGCTACCTCCTTGAGACGAGGGCCTTCCCTAATGTTTGGATAGATTCTAACTCCCTGTCCCTACCTATATATTCATCCTCTCCCATTCCCAAATGGTTGGTCTCTGATTATGTGCACCCTTATGCTGAGATAGTGCCTACATGCTGCTCATTTGACTTGGAGAATGAGTGCTTGGAGAGCTTGAGCTTGGACTTGGACATTCACTCAAGGAGAGCTTATTGACATCAAGGTTTGGTTGTATGATTCCTCCTTTATTCTATTAGTATATACAACTGTTGGTTTGTTTTCCATAAATGTTTGTGTTGATGCGTCAATTATCTTAATGCTCCTTGATATGTTAAGTGGATTACTTTCGATTATGCTATTTGTACTCGTATGCTTTGTTGTGTCTTTGATCTCTTGTGTAGGCATTCAAACGTTGTGAGTAGTAGGATTGAGCCCGAGGCATAAGAGATTCGAGGTCTTCAACAAATGAGGGTGTTATAGCATCAGAACAAGGTAGGCCATCTTCCTCTTCTCTCTTTTCGATTGTAATTTAGGAAAGTGTCTAGTATATTATCACATAGGTTGTTAGTCCCACTCATTGGGCTAGAGGGATCTTCTTTGTCTGCAGAGAGAATTTACCTAGACAACAAAATGGTGACTCCATTGGGGAAGCTATAACCCTTTCCAGTCATTCCTTCAATCAGATTCTCTGATGAGTTTGACCAACTGTTAGTTTCTTGGCTTGTTTGCATCATTGTAGCTATTTGTAATCATTGGTTCTTGCTTGAGGACATTTAGTCTGCTCTAATCTTGAAGATTCTTTATTTTCTCTTACTTTTCTTGCCCAACACATTTTTTGTTCCAACAATAGTATTGTTACACAACAATTTGTCACCGTCCCTGTTACCCCTCACCCGCATCTTGGAGGACTCATTCCAGGACCTATGAGAAGTGACATGACCTGCAAACACTTGCATTGCATTCCCTTGAACATGAACTTTATTTTCCCTGAAGACATCTCCTGCTAAAAACCCCTAAAAATAGCCCTTTTTCCGTTGGCGCGGTTCCATAGTGCAGCCCTCGCGCCAATGGGGGAAATCCTCCAAAGAGGGCGCGCCAGTTGGCGCTTTGTCACAGAGTCGCACTCGCGCCAACCATAATCAGTGGTGTTTTTTAACAAACAAACATCAGAAGATTCATCCTAACAAATTCTTGGATTGAATCTATCTTGAGTTGGGTGGTTTGGCTTCGAATTTCCATAGAGAGGAAGTGGTTTTCCACCTCTCATGGAAGCTTCTTTAGTGATAAAGCCAATCCCATGATTATTGTGGATGATCCCAACTCCCCTTCCTCCATCTCTAGACGCTTGTCCATTTTCCTTGGCAAGGTAGTTCCAGAGATTGAGAATTGTCAAGTTACCAAGAGCTTCATGCTGCAAGAGCCTTCTTCATTCCCATAAGGCCAAATCTAAGTAAGGAGATTCTTGTCCAATACCCAAAGAGAGAGAGGCTTGTTACTCTTCCCAACAAGCTTTGCAAGACATGTGTTGTTGATCACCCAGCCAAAGGAGAATCTGACGTCAAAACCATGGTTGTATTCTTCTTTGATTATTATCAATAAACAACTATTGTTATGGTTCCACTCTTATTTTTGTTTGTAATGATGATGAGTTATATCCTTTCTCACTGATATATAGTTGCATATGCTGGATTTTATGTTTGTGTTTGTGTCGTTTCTTGTATGTGTAGGTGTCCATTCATGGATATCGTGGGGATTGTGATATACCAGAGCAAAGGAACGGGAGCGTCACCTCTTCTACAAGCACTAGCGTTGGAATCCAGGTAGACCCTCATCATTGGTCTTTAATTTGCAATTAGGAACTTGCGCTGTAGCATTGTATGATTGTTGCTAGACCCGGTCTGGGCTAGTAGGGATCACCTCTGTCCGCAGAGGGGATTTACCTCCTCAACAATTTGGCGACTCCACTAGGGAGTTTGTCTTACCTTTTTGGTTGTTTCTTAGTTTTTACCTGCTTGGTTAGCCTTCTGGGTTGAGTTCTTTTGCTGTTTCTCGCCTCTTGGTTTACCTGGTTATTGTTGGCCTAGCTTTGGATTGCTTGTTTTTTATTTTTGCATAGCAAACTTGACTGGCACGCTTTTATAGCGTAATGGTCGTGCCAATTAGCGATAGTTGCTCATTTACAACCCACGCCAATCCTCAAAAGGCGCTAGTTGCAGCCTGACAGTCGCGCCAGGCCTGGGAACTTTTGGAGTTTGCTTGGTTTTGAGCCTCCTAAGCTTGGTCTTTGTTCTGGGTACCTTTTTTCGACTGCTTGAGTGTGTTGGAGTCTTGTTTGACTGGCTTTGACCTTTACCCTTTGGGTGTTTTCCATTTTCTATCGATTTCACTCTTTAGCCCTAGGGCATCTAATGGCTTTGTGTTTCGAGCCTTCCTTAGGTGTTTTTGGTCTTCTATTGGTCCAGTTGACTTTCTGATCACTCCCTTGCACTCGTTTAGTGGTTGTTAATCGTTTCATTGCATTGTTTGAGTGACCTACCTCTTTTTCACTTGAACTCCGCTTTGTTTCGTTTTGGGCCTAGATTACACGGCTCATTTCTGTCTTTGGGACTTTTCTCGTTTTTGAAGGATTGCTTTGTGGATTGTGCTTGCATTAAGTGGAATTTGTTTGTTATCGTTTCTCAAAGTTTGTTTAGTGCATCTTGCCATCAACATAAAAAGAAAAAATCTCTTTTGCTTTGCATTAGTTAATGTGAATTAGAGCTTTTCATTGTTATTAGTGATTAGTGACTTTGAAGAAAAGTTTGTTAATTTCCATTAGCTGCATTAGAGATATTTTTCATTGTTTTGTGATCATTTCGTTTGTGTGAAAGCTCTCAAACTCTCTCATAGTTAGCATTCATCGAATGAAATGATATATTGTGGCATATAGTTTGCATTTAGGAAATTTTGAGACATTACATACGGTAAGGCCTGAAAACTAAAACATAATACAAGATCAACTTGAAAATGAACTGAACGAATCTAACAACACATTGGAACATAATGCACACTATTTAAAGGTCTAGGCTAGAGACGTGCTCCGGTGTCGTTAACCCTAGTCACTTTTTTTTCCACTCAAGGTTGGATGATTCCTCCTTCTATGACTCAATAGTGGTCTAGTACGGAATTGTGCTCCCACGTACCATAAAGTATATGGGGAGACCCCACTAGGTTATCATCCTTTATCCACAGGAAGATGTGTCTTCCGCCTTACGACCCGTAATGCACCAAACATAGCATTCAGGAAGATTGACTGCCGTACGGAAATTCCTTGGTTTTCATACGATTGCCAAGGTGTATATGCAGTTTTACGGATTGTCTGGTAAACCTTTTGCCTAGTTCTCCAGAGAAGTCAATTTTGATCCTTTTCGAGCTCCCTAAAATAAAAGGCTCACATGAGCATTTGTCACTTCGGGCTCATTAAACATTCGAAGGCGACTAGGGTCATCTTTTTGTCCTTTTCTTGACTCTCTAAAGATGAGAAGGTCAAGTTATGTCCTTGTGTCTACAAATTAAATTACCCGCAATCACATGCCTTGTTATATTCTGTTTGTTGGCCATTTGATTGTATGTCTTGGCTCTTTTTTAGCCCCATGTGTGATTTTCAGTTTTGATGGCAACTTTTCCAGAGTTCACCAACCCAGGAATCCCCTCTGAAGGGAATCCTGGTCATTTTCCTCCTCTTGGGAATGTTGGTGCTCCTTACATGGCAACGTTGTCCCTTCCTGGGTTAGCTGTTGGGTTGCCTATTTGGTTGTTCTCAACCTCTATGTTCCCTAATGTTTCAACTATTGGTCAATCAGTTCCTCCACCCGAACAACATCATGTTGATTCCAAGGTGGACCTCTCCCCTTCTTCGCCTATTTCTACGTCTTCATCTTCTACTTCGCCTGGTGAAAGTTTGGATTCAAGTAACCAGGTGGCTAAGAAGAAGAAGAAGAAGACGAAGAAGAAGAAGTCTCCTAAGCAAGAGGCTAAAAGTGCAGCTACTACCTCGAGTATAGCTCAGGTTGGAACTCCTTCTGCTCCTCCGTAGAAGGTTAAGTTTCCTTGTAAATTGTGCAAGGGAGACCATCTTCTCCGTGATTGTCCTGGCCTTCATAAGGTCTTAGAAGTATGGTCTCACATTCCGGCCTGCCCCTCATTGCCCTTTGGAGCTCATGGTGATGTTACCCTGTCAACTAACTATGCCAAGACGAAAGGGAAGATTCGATTCCCCTGTAGGCTATGTGAAAGAAACGATCTCCTTCACCTTTGTCCGCTCATGGATAAAGCTTCTGCTGTCTTGGAAAGTCTTACAACTTCTTCACCCCAACTTCCTGTTAGTTATCAGAGGCTCTCTTTAGACTCTCTCCCTTTTGACAAAGAGATTGATTTAGATCCTTCTCTTGTCCATCCTCCCCTTTCCGAACCTGGTTGTGCTACGCCTGTTCCAGACCAACTATTGGTTGGGAAGAGTGTCAACTCGGGTTCACCACCCGTCAATCACTCTGTCTCGGAAGAGCTTCATGCTCATGTTCTTCTCGTCTCGTCAGATTCTCTTGAGTCCAAAAATGACTCTCCTATCCCAGCTGATCCTGAGAGTCCTTCTTCGGTTCCTTTAGAGCAGGGGGCCAATCATATGATTCCCCCACCGAGTAGTTCAGTCGTTTCCTTCAACTGGAGCCATTTGACCACCTTCTGCCTTCCATGCCATGTGCCTTTCCAGATTACAGTACATGCCTATGATAAGGCAGTACCTGGCACTGTCTTGGATGAGGGTGCATCTGTCAGTCTTATGCCTTCCACTACTTGGCAAGCTTTGGGCTCCCCACAGCTTGTGCCTGTCACACAGAATCTATTAGCGTTTGATGGAGGAACCAGTCAACCATTAGGGATCCTTCCGAAGTTCCCTATTACTTCGGGAGGCAAAACCGTCTATGTAGACATACTGGTTACCCCAGGTGCTTTAGATTTCAGTCTTCTCCTTGGCCGTGACTATGTTTATGCCATGGGGGCCCTTGTCTCTTCACTTTTCCGTGTGGTTTGCTTTCCACACAATGGAAGAATCGTGACTATACATCAATTATCGTTCTTTAGTCCCCCGGTTCCTCCTGCACAGTCCTCATCCCCTCCTGGTTTTTATCCACCGGTTGTATCTGCCTCGCTGCAGGTCAATTACGTGGCTACTTATCCCGTGCCTGTATCCAGTGATGTTGCCATCATGCATAGTGTCCTGGGGGCACTGGGTCCTGACTTCCAAGATGTGATCCTTCCACCAAGAGTGGCACTCTTGGAAGCTACAACTTCTTGTTCATTCTGATGAAGGTCTGGTCAGAGCATAGTTCGCTTTCCTATGTCAAGCTCCTTAAAAAATGAAACTGGGTCTGGTCGAGCATAGTTCCTGAACTTGTGTCAAGCTCGTTAAAAAATGAAACAAGGGTTATGAGGATAGTTCTTTTCCTGTGTCAACCTCATTAAAAAATGAAACAACTCCCTTTCCAAATCGATTCTTTTGATTCATATCTCGTCAAATACAAGTCGAGTCTTTCCAAGCTCTTGAAAGTGAACCTTCATTCCATCCACTTTGCTGACGACAATGAAGCTTGGGGGGGAATGTACCTCGTTTTGTGTCATTATGCTGGGGGCATGCAAACTTATAACAAGTATAGTTTTTCATTTCAAGCATGTGTAAACATGAAACCGAATCCAAGCAGAGTTCTCCATGGTTCAAGCTTGTGTAAAAATGAACCCATACCCATTTTACATCTCGTGATTGTTGTCTTTATCCGCTAAATTTTGTTAGATGAGCCTTGGTTGTTTTCATCCCATCGCCACCATCTCTTTGGCCGATCATATGCTTTCACTTGGTTGTTTTCCTTTCCTAAGGGACCGCAGTTAAGAGTGGTTTTGTTAGCCAGCCTCTTGACCATTACA
>APFE030903713.1:244121-270741 GCA_000404065.3 Pinus taeda | reverse complement strand
GAATTTACAGGGTAAGTTCCTCAGACAGAACACCAAAAGGACAACGCTCACAAACAGATCACAGATCAATACACCAGTATTTTGACGTGGTTAAAACCCTCGGAGAGGGAAACAGTCCACGGCCTACGCCAACGTGGCGACTACAGGAAATTTATTAATAAAAGAATGAAAATTTACATAAGCTTCTCTCATGCACGGTGAACCTACAAATGACCCTCCATGCGCTTTAAATAGAATTCATGGACCAATCGGGTGTCAAGCCACGGATCAAGTGTCGGTAATACCGAGGAGAGAATGAACCGTCGGATCACTACATATCGTGACCGTCGGATTGTAAGTTACAAAATGTACAACGGTAAAGAAACACACTTTACCTAACTCTAACCTAACTCTATACTAGACCAAGTTGAACTTAACTATTCCTATGTGTCGGAATATCCTAACAGACACTAGGCATATCAATTATCACCATGCCTATATCAGAACAATACTGGGAAATTTATCATATGGTTGTCAGTATGGTACAACATGTCCAGATCAAGCCATCAGTTTATCTGATACTCATCTTAAAGACAGTTGGAAAATCTTGTTTGGATTTCAAAGTCTTGAAATGGTGGAGGATAGTGAGTTCTTGTCTGTTTTAGTCTAAAATTATTTCAACTTACCAATACTGTTCATCCCAAGCTAAAACAACCAGTACTTAAGGATTGTGTGATTGTGGGAGTTAGCAATGCATAGGTTGAGGGTGTCTCTTATGATAAAGAAGCCCTTCCAAATGACTAGTATATTCAATATAAGTCCTTGACAACTATAGACAATCCAAAAGGAAAAACAAAAAGAATGTCTGTAAGTGATGGTCAGGTACATATCATGCCTGATAAGTCATTTATACCATGACCAATATTCATGTAATAGAAACATGTCTTACCAGCCATTTCAGAGTTAGATCAACCATCTACAAGCAGTTGCAAATCTTTTTCTAAAAATGTATATAGTCATCCTACTCAAGAAACCAGTGTATCAATTCCCTTTGATCGATTGTATATACTTGAAGAAAAACCATTTTTTGCTGTAAATAAAATGTTTAGAACATCCATGTCTCATTTTCCACTAGTAGAAGAGTTTTAGTATGCAAATTGTCACTATGTCAAAGGGGGAAGTGGCCACCAAAGATAAAGTTATGTACTTCTTCATCCCAGTCAAAATAGCCACCTACTAGAGCTGATTGTGCACCTCTTCTCGAACAAAACTCTCAAAATCCTACTGATCTTGATCAAGTTTATCAGATAGGAAATTATTTAACAACGTGGTGTGCACATGCTAAAGATGTTTTAGATGATCTAGGTACGTAAGAAGAATTAATAAATGCAAATCTCAAACTGTTATATGATGAAAAACAAAATGAAAAGACAGAAAAAGAAGAAAAGAGAAGAAGGAAACAAAAGAAGAAAGCCAAAGAGGTCCCCAAGTTTAGAGTAGACGTGAGTGCTCCCAACTATTGCGATCAAGAAGAAGAGGAAGAAGAAATTGAAGAAGCAGTTACTGCAACAAGTGCAGAAGAATCTAGTTCAAAAGTTGATGGAAAACTTGCTAGAGTCAAGGAAGAAGTTTATAAATAAGGAAAACCATTCTCTTCAAAGAAAGAAGTAATGACTCTTGACCAAGCCGCTTCAAAGTTCCCTTCTTTCATTTTTCCTTCAATGAATAATCAGAATAAAGCACATGTGTTTAAAGAAGTTTCTAAATACCCCAGAGTAGAAGAAGATTTATATGCTGCAAATGCAAGTGGGCATGTTTTAGATTTAGACAATTCATCAAATCCAGGAGAATCCATTAGAATATGGATAGGTTCTCTACATGAAATGTAGGTTACAAAAAAGTTGGATAATGTTTCCATTGTGGTCCTTGTGAAGAAAAGAATGACAAGAATTGTATATGGTTGGTGTATGGGACCATCAGATGAGGAACACAGAGCAGTCATGGAAGCAGGACTAGCAACATTAGAACTCTTGGTGAAAACTCAATTTGTTCCAGAACTTGTAGATGAGAAAAAACAGGTTATAACAGACATAAGCCGAATGGAATTAAAAGATTTAAAATATCTTGACCAATTTGGGAAAGATGTTATGGCTAATGTCTTTAAAGCCAATTTGTCCAATGACACCACTCAAAAAATTTCATTCCTTTCTAAGCTTCCAGGGAATCTAGGAGATCTCATAATGAAAGATCTAGATGTACAAGCTAAAAATATAGATCAAATTTATTGGGTTGATCTTCTGTTCAGGTGCACTGAAAAGGTTAAATATTTATCCTGGCAGAAAAAGGCACATGACATTAAACCCAGCTCAGATGTCTGCAAAGCAGTGTTACCATGGACACCATTTAAAAATAAAAAGAAAACCAAAAAATACGGAAAGTTCAAACCCAAGAGAATTTCTAATCCCAATAATCCATTTAGAAAATTCAAAGTTTTGAAGAAAAGAAATAGACCAAGAAACAACAATTGTTGTTTCATTTGTAAACAAGAATGTCATTTTGCTAGAAAGTGTCCTAATACTTCCTATAATAAGTTAAAAGCTTGTTTTGAAATCGAGGAATTCAAAGATGATTGGTCCATTATTGATTCTGAAGATATAGAGATGAATAATTTAGAAGGACTGTGGATGGAGAAAGGAATGAGCCACTATGGATTAGACGTGAACACCCATATCCATCCATCCTCAGTACCACTCATGCAATCATGATAGAGCATCGGAAGGTATTGTAGATCCACAAGCAGTGGAAAGTGGAGGTCATCATACACTTTGAGGATGATTTTAGGTTATTAGGAGAATAAATATCCCTATATTTCCAAAGGATATGGAAAGCACTACCTCATATCATAAGAATTATAGAATGTCATTCCCCTAATAGGTTACGGGCTTCACTAGCTAGAATTCCTTTGTATAAAATGATTGATCAGAGGCTTGGAGTCAAATGGATTGGACATAGATTCAATCCTCCATTGCTACTACGACTTTAGGAACATAAAAATAAATAATGTGAGTAAAGGGAGTGGAAACACATTAAGAAGAATGCAAGCTTATACCCATAAAACATTGACACTTCCAACTCAGCTTGCAATGTCAAATAGGTTGTCAAAGAAATGAATCAGGGAAACATAGGAAGGAGGAGTAGGTTTCTCAAAAGGTGAGAAACCATTTTGAGTAATGGGGAATGGTGGGACTCCCAGTTAGGTAAAACATAAAGCCAATTTAGCCTCTCCTAGGCACAAAAAGGCTATATTAGATATTCCTTTCTTCTCTTAATAATACATTTTTTAGCTTAAATGAGTTCATAGGATGGTCAAATATATTTTTCATACTTTACATGCCCAAATTGATTATTGTGTAGGATATTAAGAGTATTTTCATAGATTAGGAGGAGATATAGTAATAGATATTCATGGGTCTTTCCCTCTACTACAGAAGGTTCAAACTTGGTTGACTTGGGATAATAATACTCCTCCATGTAGTTGTGAGGTCACTCAAGGAACATGATCCAATTTTCTAGGATTTTTTTATGGAAAGTAATCCTGCTCAAGGAGGATTCCCCTCACTCATTTGATGCAAATAAGGGGCTTGAGTACACCATTAAGAAGATAGGGGCAAGTAGAAGCAAGAGAATAACAATGTAGAAAGTCTAGTTTTCAAGCTCTACAACTTTTTGTCATGTAACAACAATTCTTCTATTAACGAAAGTATTCTTCAATTTCAATTCTTATTTTTATTTTCATTTAGGTATCTAAGCTTCCTTAGGATAGGGCTCAACCCAGATGCTCAATACTTCTTCTGTACCATTATTCTCTATGCATTTCTTCATTCATGAAATTTATTTCTAAGTATAACTTTTATGCATGATTACCTAGCTTATTTATGAACAGTTTTTTCTTGCATAGTAGTTGAGCTCTGGATGATAGCATTGGTAGTGGCTACATTGTTCAATTAGCACATTTATTTATGCATCTCATTTCACTTTTGTTACTACTATTTAGTTTTTTTCCATCATTATTGTTTCACTGTGAGTGCACAATCTCTTGGTTTTGCAATATCAAGAGACTATACAACCACACATTTTGTTGAATAAATTCTTCTTATACTGATAAGACGACAGGGAAATGAGTTCTTTTGTTCTTTATCATTTATCACCCTTTCCTTATCCCTTTCTTTCTTTCCAACCTCACCTTTATAACATTTTTCTACTCATTGGACTATGCCTTGTAGCAAAACAAAGACTCATGTAGCACACTTTGCAATTTTCTTGCAAAACTTATCTCTAATTACATCCAAATCATGGTTCAAATTCTTTGATGTGTTGATATTTCCTTGGATATCTAAATATGAAATTTATCAGTAGAGAGACCAAGTAGATGATTTTACCTAGTTCTCTGTACAAATTCTCGTTTTCTTGCAAAATTAATGTTTGTTATTTACAACTTTTGCTTCAGTAGTTTCTTTTCTCTCTCTGCACTGTAGAGTAGATATTATTTAATTTCAATAAATTTAATATGGTATTCCTTCCTTCATTTCAATTATAATATATTTAGTTGTGGTCTTTCATTCCTTACAATTTCAGGTTTTTCATATAGCATAAGATAGTTATAATAGTCTTTGTGTAACTAGATTTCATCTTAACACTTTAATCTATATAAACATCAGTGAAAGAAAGAGACAATTTCTACTACACATAGATTTAAGGTTTCTAAGTAATATGGTCTTGGTTTGATGATCCTAGATGGAATTATTCTTCATCACATGAGAAGATATAAAGCTGAAAAGCTAGTTAAAGAGTTTCATGTAGGGTTTTGTGGTGGAAATTATGCTACAAGGACTACCAAACACAAAATACTTAGGGAAACTTACTATTGACAAACTATTTTTGTTGATACATTAAGCTTTAGAAGGAATTTCCAACCATGCCAATTTTTCATAGGAAAACAACAACACCCATTATTACCATTAAAAATTACTGTAATTGAATCTCTATTTTAACAATGGGGCCTTGATTTCACAGGAGAATTAAAATACACTTATTGTAATGGTCACAAATGGATCCTCACCACCACTGATTATCTAAATCAGTGGGTGGAATCAAGTTCCGCTAAGAAATAAAATAAAGACGTGGTAATAGACTTCCTTGAAGAGCGCATTATTGCAAGATTTGGTGTTCTCACCAAAATTGTGATTAATAATACCGAAGTATTCAATTTCATAGTTCTTACCTCGATGTGATATAGTTATGTAATAGTATTAGCCCATTCTTCAAATTATTACCCTCAAGGGAATGACCAAGCTGAATCAATCCAGAATTAACTTAGGAAAATAATTAAGAAAATCAGAGCTAATAACAAACAAAGCTGGGATAGTAAGACCAAATATGCCTTATGGAATAATTTCACAATCATGTAGGAATCCATGGGTTGTAGTCTCTTCCAATTAGTCTATGGGTCTGAGGTAAAGCTACATATCCAATTCAATTTACCTATTCTTGAATGCCTCAAAGAATTCCTAGACCATCAAGATTCCATATAGTTAAGAATCAACCAAATCATTGAAAGGGATGAATCTTGGTGTAGAGTTATCAATCAGGTTGGTAGGAACCAATAGAGGGTTAAGAATACCTATCATAGGTAGATCAAACCCCAGAACTATGGTCCTCCTATGGGACAAGAGGAGGGAAAAGCCTAATATGCATAAAAATATCGATAACTTGTGGATTTGTCCCTTCAAAATACTGGACATTGCCAGTATTAATGCATATCGCCTTGAAAATTTGGAAGGAGATCCTTAACTATTTCAAGCGAATGGACACCTCCTAAAAGAATACTATCCTAGAATAACATGAACACATATATTTATCTTGCAATAGTAATGTAGTTTCATTACATATTATGTGAACATTCTAATCCCATTTAGATCATGTTTCATGCTAGAGTAGACTAAATTTAGTATAGATTTATTTTGTTACATATTTTATACTCTCATATAAAACATAAGCAATACCCTATACCCAGTGTTATCTTAAAATCAGGCCCTGGAAGGCTGCAGACCAGGAAGACTTCAAGTAACTGTTTCAAACCATTCTTTTAGCTACGGCTTAGCCTCCTTAGCCTGAGAGGGCTCTCTCAAGGAATTAAAGGTTTTTGATTATGATCAAGATGGCTAACTATTGGTGAAACAAATAGAAATGAAAATGGTGGAAACAAGATTAACAGGTATCCATTGGGCTTATGGAGTCATATGTGATCTAGTACTAACAGTAGGATTTGGCTTTGCATAAAAGTCAAGGCATTCAGATTTCAATATAGGTAAAGCACACCAAACACAAAGAAGACAGTCAACGAGTATATGAAGGAAATTAGAACACTGCAAATGATTTCTAAGTAATCAAATACTCATAACACTGTAGATAATTATGAAAAGACAACAAAAGAAGCTCATACATTGAAGTCTATATGATTCTTGAGAAGCATAAGCCAGTACTGTATTACCAGAAAAACAGTCTTTACATAGGCCAAATATTGGAGCTTTTTCACATAAATTTTCAACCCTGGTTACATTGCTCTTTCTCCTATATATAGAGCTCTTCTACCTAGCTGAGATTCCTCCTCAAGCATGAGGGGAACTCAAATTCTACTTCTAATGACACCTATTCAATTTTTAACTGCCTATTAAATGTAATAAAGTACAACTAGACTTTCTAGAAATCTAAATCAAATAGGAGTCCAACTCCATATTATGCAAATAATAGCCTTAATTACAATCATCCTCGTTCTTTGACATGTGGTCCCTTTTTAGTTTGGCTGTAGTGGATGTTTAAAACTCCATGCTGATCTTTAATGTCACATCTTCTCCATTTCCCCTGAAACATAGGAAACTATCCCTGTTTACCGTCCTTAGGTTTGCCTTAAAAATGTTCGAATCCAAAGAACCATGCCTTTCATCTTTGATTATCCGATATATATATCAGATTTCCACGTCCTTGATGTGCTGTCAACCTCTTTTATGTGTAAAGGCAAAAAATTTTCCCAACCGTTTGACATATCTTGGACTGTAGTAAATGTGCTCACTTTATGACAAAAAGTATAGAGTTGGATTTGAATACATGTTTCCTCCACCTATCTTGGCCTTGTTGAAAGTTGATAGCTAGAGATGAACCCTTGAAGATACTCCTTTTTTCAAAATCTCTGCTTGTATTTCAAAATCTGTTGACTGATATTAGATTGTGTAGCTTCAGCAGTTTCATAGCGTGCTACGAAACTGCTAAGCGTTAGTCATCACCTTCAGCAGTTTCGTAGTGTGCTACGAAACTGATGTGTTATTCCAAAAAACACAGTTTTCTTTGACTAGCTCAACCAAAATTTTGTTGTTTTGAGCCTTTTGCTACTTAAACATTCTTTCAATTGCTCTAACGCCTTTCAAAACTGAATAGCAATGTATGATTCTTCAAGAAATATTATACCAAGCAAAACCATCAAAATTTGAAACATAACCTTACTAGAGATTTCTTTAAGGAGATTCTTTCAGTTGGCTTAACTGTATCTTTAAGTCTTCAATTTGTTTCTTCATGACCTTGATCCCGGATCTGAGGTTTGTATTGACCTTTCGGATAAATTGAACTTCCTTTATTGCAGGCATAGTCCAACTACGAAATTGAACACTAAAATCAATGACCTCAGGAATTTGAAATGTTTGGTCCTCCCACTGAGCTTGCATTTGATTAAAATAAGCCTCCTTAATTGAAAATTTCCTAGCAGCTTTTTTCAGTCTAGCAATTTCAAAGTTGGCCAATTCCAATCTCTTTTTTAAGTCTTCCATATTATCTTCTTCTTGAATGGCAACTGTTTTGCCTTTATCCTTTCTTTCATGAGGCTGTGTCACTTCCCCTGTTTCATCTGCTCTTGGTGGTACCTCCTGTATTTGTTTAAACTTCCTCGTTATGGGTCTCCTGGGCTTGAATACAAATTGATCAACCTGCTCATCAAACTTTAATTTCTTTGAGGCTTTGACTCTCTTAGCTTTGTCTTTTCCTGACTCTATCAAATCTTCTTGCACTAGTGGAGACTCTTCAATGTCAATGGCTTGCAATAAGTCATTTAATTCTCCTTTTGAAACAAGGGTTTCTTCAATAGTCACTGACTTACCCTTTTCCTTAGCTACCTAGCTCTTGGTCCTTTTCTTTGAACTACCTCACCTGTGCTTGATTTATGTGCACTTTCTTTAACCTGAGTTTTCTCTTTAAGAGGCTACTCGGGTATATCCTGAATAGTCAGTGGCTTGATGGACTCTCTTACCTTTTTCCTTTCTTTCAACTTTGAAAACCTCTTAGATCTTGTCTTTGTCTGATGACCAGTTGTTGTTGGAAGATCTTTTGTAGCTTGAGGGCTGAGACCAGTCTCATTCTTTAAACTAGACATGAATAGAAATGTGTGCCAGTCCCTACCTACCCTCTGGAGTTCATGCAGAACTATCAACTTAACCAAGCCATGGTGGAACAATGAAGTCTCACAAGCTTCTTTCTTTAGCTGCACCTTATCACACATTTTACTTAAGCTACGGAATAAGTAAAAAGGTAGATCAATAGATGCCTTTCCTATGAAATGCAACAGAAGTTTAAAATGGTATGAATATACTTTATTTTATCTTCCTTCACAGGTTAGGTACTTCTGTATACAAGTAAGTAGATTCGCATATGACTCTTTCACATAACTTCTAGGAATAGACTTGTTTATGTCCGAATCAATGAATTCTTGCTTTAGAAACTCTTTGCATGGGTTCATATCAAATTTAAAATTCTTAAACCAACTTTCTTGGCCCCTTGGAATCTCTGTAATTGTGGATATCATGTTTGGTGAGACCTGCAATTCTAGCATACCAACCTTTGAGTTTAGTCCTGTGAAATTCAGGGCAAACTCCTTGGTAACTTGTGCATGACCTCCCTGGAGTTTCTTGCAAAAATTCCAACACCTTGCTTGTTTGAATGCACGCTCAACTTCTTTATTCTTCAAGGTTATGTCTAAACCTTCAGGCTCGTTTCTCAAACATTTTCCTGATCTGTGATCTTTCCTTTCTGCCAATCCTCCATGAATGTTCAATGTAATGGAGGTTGGAAATGCTAGCGCTGCTCAAACTCCAATCTCTGCCTCGCTTGAATGACTGCCTTGCTTGATAGCTGCCTCGCTTGAATGACTGCCTCGCTTGATAGCTGCCTCGCTTGATAGCTGCCTCGCTTGATAGCTGCCTTGCTTGAATGACTGCCTCGCTTGAATGACTGCCTCGCTTGATAACAATGTTTTCAAATTGAAATCTTGCATACTTATTTCTCATGCAACGAATACAATCATCATTAAGACTGTGCATAAATGTACCTAGCAGATGCAATGATGGAGATAAGCGGTTGGATATGATATGGGGAGTGCATAAACTAACAATGAATGATGCAACTATAGCTTAACTTGACAGATTTGACATTTAGGAAATATTCGCTGCGGAATGCACAAATACCTGATTTCGTAGCACAGTCAGTTTAAATTTTGAATTATGCACTACGAAATCACCTAAAACATATCGCGCTGCGAAATCACCTAAAACTATTGTGCTTCGAAAACACTACAAAATGGTTACATGCACTACGAAATCACCTAAAGGGCTTTGTCGCACATAGCAACTTTTAAACAAAACTGACACATGGCTATGAGACCAGTGATGAATGAGAATGTCCAGTGATGAATGATAATGCATATTTGACTCAAGACTCCTAAGACTCAGATTTTAAGGCAAACAAACATCAGACTTAGACTAGCACCGACTTTTACCATAAACTAATGTGAGACATTTTGGTATTAGAATTCTTAAGTGATAACACCCAATATGTTGAATTTTGTATCTATTGTTGGTGTTAATAATCATTGTTTTTATCATTAATGTACTTGTAACAATATATATCTCTACATAATACATGTTATTCATACTTAAAATAATTTTTTTTTGTTTATGTATTTGTCAAATGAAAAGTTAGAAGGTATGTTCTTCATGAAATTCTATTTTATTTTATTTTTTTATTTTATTTTTATTTTTTATGTTTTTGGCTCCAAAAAATGTCTAAGTTGACCCTCCTTTAATAAATTTCAATCTTCCCCAAGAGGCACCTATTCAGATCCATTCAAGTATTCATAAATGTCATTTGTCCTCCATCCAAAGAACAATTTGGATAATCATTATATAACATCTTTTGTCTAGCAATATGGAGAAAATTAAGGAGTTGAACAAAGTTTCTAAGGAATAGGACGACTCTGTGAAGGAGGCTGCAATTTCCTATGATATGCCTCATCTCCGCGTAGGACGAATCTTTGCGAAAAGGGATAAATTTTTGTCTGGTATATTCTCTATGAAAGGGTCAAAACTCCCGCGGTACATTCTCTGTGAAAGGGCTTAATTGTTGTGGTATTCTCTGTGAAAAGGGTTGAACTACTGTGGTATATATTTTATGAAAAGGGTCAAATTTTAGACCTCGATTGCATACCTTTGACCAAGTTTTGTGGATGTTTGACTTGGATTCTTGGTGGATTGTTGAATTTGTCATATTCATGGTTAGTTTTTCTATGATATTGAATTTTATGTCTTGCTTGTTGAATTGATTCTTTAAGGAAGGGATTGTTAGTTTATTACATCAAGTGGGTTTTCACAAGGTAAACATTTTGTTGATTTTGCACATTGCAATCTTCACTGTTCCTTCTATTTTTATGGTTAAATTTTTTAAGTGTAATTGCTTGATGAAGAAGTTTTAATTGCTAAAGTAATTTACATATATTATTTGAAGTAGTTATTAGTGTTTAAAAATTAGTGGTAGTGTATATGTTGGTGACAGATTACCCCTAAAATTTTGTTCTAGACAGAGAAGGTCCATTATGATGATAGAAATAAAAGCTTAAAAATGGGCTATAGGGACCCCTTTCCCATATGAACTAAAGTTCAACATGAATGTGCACTACTAGGCATGCAATGGTGACATGTATCGATGTCAACACATTGGCATGAAACATAACACCGATGAGAGAAATGGTCAAGAAGGACGAAGTTGCAAGCACCACGATCCAATAATGTACACAGAGGCCACCTAGATAGCCATCTACATTCTACATTACATATATGTGAGGACATTACCATGTTAAGGCAGGGTGTGTGGAGGAGAACATGTGGTTTCCTATGAGTCCCTCCATGATCTGAATTGGATCCTAAAAACTCTCTAAGTTTTCATGACTGTTTCAAATTATGCTAGAAGATTCGAGTCCTAGAAAAAATCAAAGCTATCAAAAGGAATCCTTGTAAAAGTTGCAATTGTGTCCAGAGTAGAGAAATGAGGACCCTCAGTCGAGCGCACAGATTGTTGGCCCATGGTAACGCACAGTGGCACAAACTAGAAAAACCAGAGGCACACACAAAGACGCAAGAAGCTAATAGCAGAGAACAAAGAGTAGAAGCCAAGTTGACCTGAAGACAACATCGAGCCAGACAGAGCCAGAGAGTTAGAGAGTTTGTGTACTCCATTGAAGGCTTGAGAGGTTCAAGCAAACTCCCCAGCATAGGCTTGTCATACTACTATGACCCTCAGTGGTCAAGTTCCAGTAAGGAGAGTCCATGCACTCTATTCCTACTGACTTCATTCTGTTTAACTGAGTCTCGAATCAAGCTCAGTATTGTAAAAACTCTGCATGAAAACATAGAGAGGCCACCACTGAAAAGATGGACCAGGAGATGTAGCCTAGGAGCATTGGGTGAACTCCTTATTAAACTTTTTTTGTTTACATGTTTGACTGTTATGTTTTCTCTGATTGCCTCAGTGTCTATGTATTCTAGCAATCTTATTGATCCGTTACATAAGTAACATAGGCACATCCATGCACATGAGTCTGTAATACCTTTAATTCTTTGTCCTAGATAAATTCTAGATCAAGTGGTATCAGAGCCCTAGGTTACTAAGGTTAGACAAGCCTGTGCTGGATTTTGTTGTTGAATTCTAACTAGATCAAAGCTTAAATTAGGAGAAGGAGAATTGGCTGAAACTAACCCAGAAATTGGAAGAGTCTATTCTAAGAGGAAAATGTCAGAAGAAAATCCCTTCGAATCAGACCCCCAGTTCATGGATAGTTTTATGACCCTGAGATCCATGGTGGAGGAAATGTATAGGGACTTTAAGAAACATACAGATGAAGATTCATAAAGCTCCAAACAAGGTAAAGGGGTAGAATAATCTCTCCTCCATGATCGCTCTAAAGGAAAAGGGAAAGAAGAAAAATTTCTCACACCTCCTAATAGCCCTGGAAATAAAAAGAAGACATCTTTGATTAAATTAGATGTTAAATTTGATTTACCAATATATGATGGAGAGTTGAACGTAGAGAAGTTGGATAATTGGATCAAACATATTGATGTTTATTGCAGAGTGCAGAGCATTGACTCAGACAAGAGTAAGCTTCAGCTGGCCACCCTACGCCTTGGAGGAACTGCCTTGGTATGGTGTGAAGGCAGGACACAAGCTGACATGAAGAAACATGGTAAGATTCTTTTTGTCTGGAGTGAATTTGTTTCTGCAATTAAAAAGCAATTCTATCCACTAGCCTACATGCAGCATGCCATGATGAGCTAGCAAACTCTTCGACAAATAAAAGGGAAAAGTGTACAAGGTTACACCCAAGAATTTAGGAAAAGAGCTTTGATTCTAGGAATTTATTTAGACTCACCCGAGATTCTTTTGAAGTATATAGGTGGTCTACACAGCTACATGAGGCACACTATCCTGATGTTTAATCCCACTAGCATAGATGAGGTATCCATTCAGGCTACGCATCTAGAAGCTAGAGGTAAGAATGGGAACCCAGAAGTTGGGGGATCATACCAACACACTGCAAGCAAAAATAAGGAGAAACGAAAACAGAAATGGAAAGAGAGGAAGACAAACACTGTACAAAAAAGCAAGTCTTCATGCACTCACTGTAAGAAGGATGGGCATGACAATGAACACTGCTGGATTCTACATCTGGAGCTAAAACCTAAGAAGTTCGAGGGCAAGAAGAAGAAGATTGTTGCAACTATTCAAAAGGATTTGGGGTCAGACTTAGGAGATGAAGCAACAATCGCAGCCATAGGTATAAAAGGTAAGCATTCTGAAGCATCTACTAGTAATTCTGCACAATCTACTAATAATGAAGAAAATGAGAGAAAAAGACATGAGCTTTTTAATATTCGAGTTATTTCCAATCATCGAAAGATTGATACTTTGTTTGATAGTGGCCCACAAGTAAATTTAATTTCTGAAGCAATTGTAAAGAATTTGGGATTACTAACCACACCTCACAAGAAAACATATCCATTAGGTTGGCTATGTGATAAAGCAAAGCTACAAGTGACTAGAGAATGTAAACTTAAGTTTTCTTTTAGGTCAACATTTGTAGATGAGGTTGAGTTAGATATAGCTCCTTTGGATATATGTGGAATTGTTTTAGGAAGTCCTTACTTGTATGATAGAAAAGCTATTTTCTATAGAGTTGAGAAGAAGTATCTACTCGTTAAAGATGGAATCGAATATATTGTAAGAGCTCATAAGATCAAGAATAATTATACTCGCATAAACTCAGGGTAGATGAAACGAATTATAAATTTGTGCAAACAATTTTTACTGATGGTTGTAAAGGAAAAGAAACCAGATAAAACCAATGTATTTAAGGCCTGTGATGCTAAACAACAAGCTGATTTAGAAAAAATTGTTTCATAATATGATGTATTGTTTCAAGAACCTAAAGGTTTGCCACCCACAAAGGAAATAGTGCATGATATTAATTTGCAGCAAGATGCTCCATTGCCTAACATTGGAATGTACATGTTTTCCGCTTTAGAGAATGTAGAAATCGAGAAGCAGGTACATGAGTTGCTCGAGAAGGGGTTCTCAGACCTAGCACATCACCATGTGGGTCTCTAATTGTTTTGGTGAAAAGGAAAGATGGCTTGTGGAGAATGTGCATTGATTACTGAGCATTGAATAAGATAACAATAAAAAATGGTTATCCCCTTCCTTGCATAAATGATCTATTCGATCAGTTCAAAGAAGCTGTTTATTTTTCCAAGTTAGACTTGCATAGTGTCTATCATCAGGTCAGAGTTGCAGAGAAAGATGCATGGAAGACTGCCTTCAAAACAAAGTAGGGATTGTATGAGTTGCTAGTTATGCCTTTTAGCTTAACTAATGCTCTTGCTAGTTTCATGAGAGTAATGAATGATGTGCTCAGACCTTTTCTTGATGATTTTGTTATTGTATATCTAGATGACATTCTTATATTTAGCAAAACATGGGAAGAACATTTAAAGCATGTTAAGCAGACACTAGATGTTTTGAAAAGAGAAAAAATTTATGTTAAACTCTCAAAATGTGAATTTGGCAAAACATATTTGAATTATTTGGGACATATAGTAAGGGGTGATGAATTGAAGATAGATCCCTCTAAGGTTGTAGTCATTGTAAATTGGCATAAACCCAAATCTGCTACAGAAGTTAGAAGCTTCTTAGGAGTAGCACAATATTGGATAAAGTTTATTTCTAACTTTTCCTTAATTGCAGCTCCCTTACATGCTTTAATAGGATTGAACAAGGTGTTTGAGTGAGGAGGCAAACAACAAAAAGCCTTCAACACCTTGAAAGAAAAGATTAGTACAACACCAGTACTAGCACTGCCCCGTCTTCAAAGACCATTTAAGATTGAAATAGATGCCAGTGACTATGCCTTGGAAGTAGTGTTGATGTAGCACGGTAAACACATATGTTATCATTCTGATACATTTAATTCTGTAGTAGTTAACTATCCCACATATGATAAAGAATTGTATTGTTAAAATTGGAAACCAGGGAAAGAATTCATGTGGACCATATTATTCATGGTTGATAATACTTTTATTAGATTCCTCTCATCGAGAGGTGTAGGATTGATATAAAGATCATCTGATTCCGATAAGTATTCATGGAGATATGAATTTATTTTGATTATGGAATTATTATCAAGCCGACCTACAACTCATGTAGGCTCAGAAGCCCAACAGTCACATCTATTCAAACACCAATGTTGTGTATAAATATAAGAGGACTTTTCCTCATTTTCACTCACTCATATCATCACATCTCTCTCTCTCTCTACTGCACAGAAATGAGTCTCTTCTCTACTACGCAGAAATGGGTCTCTCTCTCACACATGTGAAGCCAGAAACTGCTGAAATTGAAGCTGCAACTACAAAAGTAAAGATTGACCTGCGTGGACTAGAATATCTCCCCTTTAGAACTGTGTTGTAGGTCCATCTAGAACTCCTTTGAAAGCCGCAACTTTTGGTGGTGGAATGAAGTCAATCCGACGAACGGTTTGTGAGATATCATCTGCCCTAGTTTGATAATGAAGCCACTAATGCTGATGCTACTGATCTAAGGTTTGCTACTGCTGATATGGATCAGATTTATTGTAATATTATCTCTATTGAATTATTGAAGGTAAAAGAAGATTTGATCAAAGGGTTTCCCCACACATTGTGGGGTTTTTCCCTGGCTAGCCGCCACATCTTGAGTCTCTTGCCTTGGCTTGTTTTTTGTCGATCGTGTAAATGTTCTATCTGCACTTTACTTTATGTACATGTGATTGCTAATCTGTGGAATATGATAAGGAAAAGAACTAAACTATTATAAGCATAGAAAATACCATAACTTAACATGTATGCATTAGTATAGAGTGTGAAAAAGTGGAAACATTACTTAATGGGCAAAGAGACAGTTATACATATTGATCATCAACCACTTCAATATCTACACTTCCAAACTAAGTTGCAGCAATCAAGACTCTATATATGGATGGGTTTTCTACAACAGTTTCATTTAGTCATCATATATAAAACGGGAATACACAATAAAGTTGCAGATATGTTATCTAGACCAATTATAAATGCATCTACTATACTTAAGCATAATTCAGTATTGCATGAGAGCTACATTGAACAATATGCTCAAGATATAGATTTTAAAGATGTCTATGCAACTTTAAGTCAATGCAAACGAGTAGAAGAAGTGGATTATCATGTTAAGGACCAACTGTTGTATCATTTTGGGAAGCTATGCGTTCCACGAACTGAAAGAGTAAAGATAATTCGAGAAGCACACACTTCGCTAATATCAAGTCACTTTGGTGTAAGTAAAATAGTTACATAGATGCAAAGGTTTTGTTATTGGCCAAAAATGAATGAGACAATTTCTAGATATGTAAGAGGGTGTACCATGTGTGCTAAAATCAAGCCCAGTAATAGAAAACTAGGCTTGTAGACTCCACTACTAGTTCCTTCTCATCCTTGGGAAAGTTTTTCCATGGACTTTGTTGGAGGGCTGCCTAAATCTAGGAAAGGTCATGAATATTTATATGGTGTTGTGGATAGGTTCAGCAAAATGTGTATTTTAATACCTTGTAACAAACATATTATGGTTGAAAAAAATGTAAATTTGTTCTTTCAGCATGTATGGGTTCATTTTGGATTACCCACTTCCATAATATCTTATTGAGATACCCGATTTGCTGGGAAATTTTGGTCAATTTTGTGGGAATTGATGGACACCAGGTTGAAGAAGAGCACAGCTTTTCACCCACAAATAGATGGCCAGACAGAAGTGGTCAACAGGACAGTGATCTAGTTGCTCAGGGGCTATTGCAGCAAGCATCCCAAACTTTGGGATGAATATTTATGTTATGTGCAGCATGCTTACAATCAAGCTAAACATTCTTCTACATAGAGATCTCCTTTCGAGACCTGTTTTGGTTTCACACCAAGGTCTCCCTTGGATTTTGTCTTTGGTAATGACATAGCAGTTGATGGACACAGTGATGTGGACAAGGAAACCAAGTTCATTGAACAAATCCAAGTGATTCACCAGGCACTACAGGAATAGCTGGAAAGGAGCCAAGCCAAGTACAAGGCAAGGCATGACAAGCATCAGATGGAGCATAGTTTCCAAGTTGGTGATCAAGTCTGGTTGTATATCAACAAAGATAGAATGCAAGGTGAAGGTTAGAAGTTGAAGCCAATAAGGTATGGACCTTTCAGGACACTTGAGAAAGTTGGCGAGAATGCTTTTCGCCTTGATCTACCAGCTTACATGCACATCTACTCAGTTGTTAATGCAAACAACTTGAGACTATTTGAACCTTCATTAATGGAAGATCCCAAAGAGCAGAGTCAATTGACTTCTATTGATGAACTATTACCTGAATATCTTAATGAGTTGCAGGAAGATATAGTTTTGGACAGGAAGGTAAGAACTGCACACAGAGGGGATGTTGAATACCTCAGGATTAGACTCAAAGGTTCAAAGCCAAGTAGTGCGAAATGGATAGAAATTGAGCAAGCAGGGAAGAAATACCCTCACTTGATTGATGCTTGAAAGAAAACCAAATTTTGGCAGTCCAAAATCTTTTTCAGTGGGAAGGCCATGATCCGAATTGGATCCTAAAAACTCTCTAAGTTTTCACGACTGTTTCAAATTATGCTAGAAGATTCGAGTCCTAAAAAAGATCAAAGCTATCAAAAGGAATCCTCATAACAGTTGTAGTTTTGAATAGAGTGGAGAAATGAGGACCCTCGGTCGAGCGCGCAGATTGTTGGCCCATGGTAATGTGCACTGGCAAAACCAGAGGCATAAATAGAGACGCAAGAAGCTAATCGCAGAGAACAAAGAGTAGAAGCCAAGCTGACCTGAAGGCAGCATCGAGCCAGATAGAGCCAGAGAGAGTTAGAGAGTATGTGTACTCCATTGAAGGCTTGAGAGGTTCAAGCAAACTCCTCGGTATAGGCCTGTCATACTACTGTGACCCTTAGCAGTTGAGTTCCAGTGAGGAGATTTCATGCACTCTATTCCTACTAACTTCATTATGTTTAAGTGAGTCTTGAATCGAGCTCACTGTTGTAAAAAATCTACTCAAAAACATAATAAAGAGTCCACCACTGAAAGGCTGGACCGGGAGACGTGGCCCAGGAGCATTTTGTGAACTCTTTATTAAACTTGTTTTGTTTACATGTTTGACTGCTATTTTTTCTCTGATTGCCTTAGTGTCTATGTATTCTAGCAATCTTATCAATCTGTTGCATAAGTAACATAGGCACATCCATGCACATGAGTCTATAATACCTTTAATTCTTTATCATGGATAAATTCCATATAACTCCAAGCCCCTCTAGGAATTTGGAATGGAAGTTGTTGAGTCATGCAAGAGGCAAGCTTGACACATCATGTCAACCACCTCACCACCTTCACGTGCCATCTCAACCCACACATCGAGTCAACACACCATATTCATGCCATGACATCTCTTGAAACATGGGCTCGACCACATGATGTCGACATCATCATGATGTTAGCCCTAAAAACAACCAAATCATGCCCTACCACATGTCAAACTGAAATATCATTTAAAATAATCATTGGGCCCATTAATTTGTCATTTTGTATATTTGGGAATCCATCTTACACATCTAGAACAAGAATAAATGTCACAAGGCCACTTTTAATATCTACAAGCTTAAATTCTCTAGACCAAATGGTCAATTCACCTTATTTTAGTGAATATGACTCACTAAATCCTCCCAAAAAAAAAATGCAAGATAATTTGAACTCTAAAGTAAATCCTAGACATTGATGTAGGAAAATAATTCTTTGGCTTAAACAAATTTGATTCTTGCATCAACTAATGGTTCTTTCCCAACATTAATCGTCTTATATCCTCCAATGCCTTGAGTTTTCCAAACTCTAGCCGAGTTTCCCCTAAAAATCTTCCAATTTGATATTCAAGCCAGCTGCGACCATAGCAAGGTTAGTAATTTCAAATAGTTTTCCCTCCATTACACTTTCCAATTCCCTCTAGCCATGTGGAAGTTGTATATTGGCTATATACTCGTGCTTTCAAGTCTCACCGTTTTCTTTTTCCTCACTCCACCTCAATTAACTAGCCCCCTTTAAGAAAGTCCTACTTTTCAATGACCACCTCATCTGGTCTATGGATGTCCCATTGTTTGAGGGAAAAAAACCCCATAAATCTTTGATGGTGATGCAAATGTCTAGGGCCGTCTAAAAACCTCTTATGACATGAGGAAGGTTATTCATTTGGTACAAATTACCTGGATATAACAGGGCACCGAAACAATTTATCTACATTGAACTTGGCCCTAGTGATGGTACTTCAAGTGTATCATTTTGCAAAGATGGCCATGGTGTGTCAGCAAATACTTTTCCAAATAAAAAATTATTTTCTCGTCTCAAGGAGACAAGGAAGTAATCAAAGTAACACAAAAGAAATTGCATACATTCTCTCATATCTAGACAGAATAGGTATGGGAAAGATAGATAGAGAGATGCTCGAAGAGGAATTGAAGGTTATTTCTCTAGAGACAAAACAAAAACTGGCCAATGGATATGTCAAAGAGGGATCAATTTCCTCTTTGAATCCTCCTCCCTACCCCATCACAGTCTTTGATGCTATGATGAAAATTTATTTTTCTATATTTTACGAGGTCCTTAAACTCAATCTTGATGTTTATTTAATTGAATGATTCTCGGTCTCTTAGTCTTATTGCATCACTAGGCCACCAAGGTGTTGGGATGGGGCTCCACGGGTCAGTTTTGGGGAAAAAGCCAAAATTTTGATGTAAAAAGATGTAAAGTATCCACAAATTGTGGATGCAAAGCACGCATTTAGTTAGGAGTCAAAAAATGTTTTTACTATTGTTCTTGTAAAGTTGAGTTGGTTTTTTAGATCTACCCATGGTTCGTGGACCATGGGATTGTATAAATAGGTGTGTCTTAGAGAGTCGAAGGCAGATCTATGGGTTTTGTTTATGGGTACGAACGAGAAAATCTAGCATAGAGAAGTAAGTCTTAGAGGGAGAAAGGCTATGCAGATGATTGCATAGAGGCCTAGAGTAATGTCTGCAGCTGACTGCGTGGACCCCTGTAACTGAGTGCGCAGGGAAGTATTGAGTTTGTAAGTCCATACTGAAGATCAATAAAGAAGATTTCTGCAGAAATTCCTATGTTTTATCTCTTTACTTCTGTTATGTATGATTGTCATATATGATGCGATGAAATGATGTCTTTATAAAATAATAATGTATTAATGAACGTATTTACTTTGTGAAGGTCCAAAGGTTGATTGAGGGAAGTTACATTGTTAAGCCTTAAGGGCTTAGAGATCTACACAAAGGAAGATCTAGGTCATAAAAAGGC
This sequence comes from Pinus taeda, assembly GCA_000404065.3. Classification (NCBI taxonomy): domain Eukaryota; kingdom Viridiplantae; phylum Streptophyta; class Pinopsida; order Pinales; family Pinaceae; genus Pinus; species Pinus taeda. The sequence goes on along the minus strand of APFE030903713.1, from coordinate 250,413 downwards.
ATCACACTGATCTATGGATGTAGAAACTTGGTTCCAGCATCCCCCCACACTGCTCCAGGTGAGACTTCAGTCTACGCTATGTGTATTGATGCCAAAAGGGCCAGTAGTGTAGGTATTTGTTTTGGTGCAACTAACTTTGAACCTAGGTGAGGACCCCGTAAGCCAATAAATGGTTTCGTTGTTGGGACCGAGATCTGCATAAAGCAATATGTGATGTCACATCACTGGAATCCAACCAAGAAGGAAATTGAGAAGTGTTTGGATAGAAGGATCCATGAATTCGTGGCATAGGAAAAATTGAATCTTTACCTGACAAAAGAAAAATGGTTGGATAGATATTTTTACACAGAAATACACAAAGTTTTCTTCTGCACCTTCCCAACTGAACTATATGAGTGGATAACTAAATTGGTAGATGACCAAGGAACGTGGAGGCTTGGCGGTTCAATAGTGTGGACTCTGGAGCTAGTGCAGAGGTTGGAAGCCTTTGAGGATAAGATCACGTGTGCTGTTGACCATTGGCTTGGTCGGGTTATAGGAGAATTTGTTATAGAGTTCGTGGTTGACACCTCGGTCATTAAAGAAAAGCAGAGATACACTTCTTCAAAGGACCACAAGGTAAGTATTTGAAATATTTGAATACCTAGATTAAGATGCTCTTATCTAAAAAATAGGTTATGTCATTGCCTTGATGTTTAGATATATGCGAAGTGGATAGAGCTTTAGAAACCAAGAAAAATTAGTTCCTGAATACAACCTGTTGATTGGACCTCCTTCAGGTGACAAAGAAAGAGCAGTGCAGGCATTGCCACAAAGTGTTGTCCAGTTGAGAAGACATGGTTTTCCACAGATACATCATCTTTCCATGCCACCTCCACCTTCACCTCCACAACCTACACCTTCACCCACTTCACCTCCACCACCACTGTCATTCAACATGTTGAATACCATGAAGTTGCTAGTTTGTAAGGCCTTAGGAAGTGAGGATCCAAATCAGTTTTGGTTTGTTGAGAAGGTTGTGTGGACAACATAACAGATCACAGATGGTAACATAAAGAAAGTGAAGTTGGTTACCACTTTCCATGATCACATGCTGACATGGTACATTAATTAATGCACTAATAATCCATTGGCTTCATTACCATATACCCAAACCACATTGAACAAAGAATTTAGTAAACCTAAGTCTGCCTCGCAATCAGTAATTGGATTTAAGAAAATCCCGATGAGGCCTAGTGAAATGCCCTGGGAGCTAGATCAAAGACTGAAGTGTGCGATCCGTGAAGCTAATATGAATCACATAGATAGTTGGCACCGTGATTGGTTTATATCCATGCTCCTTCCCCACTTAAGGATTGCTTTATCACAACAAAAGATAGGTACTCAAGTAGAAGCTATAGAAATTGCGATTAGATTGCATGAAACACATATTTAGGACGCGTCTTTGGGAGTCTAACAAATTCACTGACAATTGCAAAACCTTTGGTTGGAATTAAACAACTTGAAAAAAGAAAAGGATTCCAGGGAAAAGGTTCGTGAAGAAGTCTGGTGCCTCACATGTAAGAGCTAAGGGCATGATAATGATCATTTCCCTGTCTTTGATAATTATATCTTTGGGGGGGGGGGGGGGGGTGAGGGGGGGACGATGCCCCTGAGGCAGGAAGCTGTAGCAGGACCAAGTATGAGGCCCACGCTATGGTGTGCTATTTGTTAGGTGGCTGGAAAAAATGTAACGAATAACTACCATTTGATGCAAAAATTTCTGCATACACCACAACAATTGTTCTATGATTTTTGCAAATCAGTGGGCCACGATGAGCGCTACTTCCATAGCTATGAACTAATGATGGAGAGGATGCCTATGTCAGAATCTCGGCCTTCGTATCAGGGTGTTGGGGAGTGCACGGAGGATATTAGGGGTGCAGATGAGGCCGAGGAGGAGGAGGACATAGCAGAGGTCATGGACAGGTTATTTGCTATAATTGTAGAATGCTAGGGCACTACACTCCGGAGTGTACAAGTAAGATATGCCCGTCATGTAAATACTGCACTCACTTTGACCACATAATAGAATAATTCCTTGTGGTGATGGCTAATATGTAGGAGAAGAAGGCACAGGCTCAACATCCTACCCAGAAATTACAGATGATGAGGGCTAAGCCCTGCGAGGAAGATCCAAGTGTTAGTATCATGCTGTGAAGTGGAATAACAATTGGTGATGATAAAGGAAAACAACTTGAATAAAGTGGGTGGGTTTGCAAGGCCACATAAAAGGAGGTTGGGTTTGATCTAGAGTGCATGAAGTAAATGTTTATGGAGGAAAAGAAAATCTTCCCTGAGGCCTTTACCTCAGGAAGTCATGACAAACTTCCAACAATGGGCGCGCCTACAGAGGTTGAACCCTCCGCTATTACCACCTTCTTAGAGACTTGTATGAAATTAACGCATGATAGAAAGGTTGTGAAAGGGCTAAAAGAATTAATAAATAAGTGCACTGGGGGGAAAATTCTCCTGAAGGACACTGTGTAGTAAAAAATATTGGCAAACATAAGACAAGGATGGGGTATGAGATGAGGCTCACCAAACAAATAGGAGACTATGAGATGGACCAGGTTATGTTGGATCTGGGATATGATGCGAACATTTTGCCTAAGTAGACATGGGAGAGAATTGGGAGGCCTGCACTGTAGTTGTCTCTTATTCAATTGAGGAGGGTGAAACAACAGAAGATTATCCCTATGGGAAGATTGCACTGAGTGACCATAGATATAGAAGGAGTGAGCGTGCTGGATGATTTTGAAGTGATGGAGATTATTGATTAAAAAAATCCATACCCTATGCTTCTTGCTATTGATTGGGATATTGATATGAATGGGGTCATCAATTTAAAGAAGGGGACAATGTTGTTTGAAAGGAAATCACTCCATGTTGTAGTACCATTGGACGTTGGAGAAGGACCGCATTATGGTGCCAGACCAATATTGGGTTAATCCAACGACTGATGGATGGATTGCATGGGATTTCAAAAGTTCCTGTACCTCAGACTCAGATGAAGAATTGGAGCATTGGCAGAATTGGTTGCATGAAGTACCTATCATGCAGTGCAATATGATGACTAAATCACTGCACTGTGTGTCATCAGAGGTAAGAAATTTACCTTATTAGAATGGTTTAACTAATGTAGATAAGTTTTTGGATGCTTTTTAAAGAGAGGTCTCAGAGGATCATCATTTTCAGGTGCTAGACTTGGCACTACATGCTACGCCCGCTTGATGGTGGGGTATGCACAAGGACAACTTTGATGAATGGTGTGATTATAGGAGGATGATGCCGATGCAATTTGGTCACCCTAAAGAGTGTTAACTGAGAAATATGATAGGAGGAATGATCTACGCAATCATTTAGAAGAGTGGACTAAAGCCTACAAAGATAGTTGTAGCCAAAGTGAGTGCACTTATTCTGTCTCATTTTGGATATAATCCCTATGAATTGGTACCTAGAAACAGAGCTTCGTCATGGCACCATGGACAGGGATATCTTAAGGGAATTATTTTTTATGACCTTCAGTTTTGAAGATGGATTCAAAAGCATTAATGAGGTGTTGCAGGGGGTTAAGGAAGTGATCTTCAGAATTCTATAGGATCCTTTGGAATTGGCTCAACTGGATTAGAGCACTTAGTTGCGCTATGCACTAGAATGCTATAATGTGACTGCTAAAGGGGAGGATGATGATCTAAGGAATATCAATATCCCAAAAATAGAAGGCCACCATGAGGTCGAAGATACAGAGATAGAGAACCCAGATATCACCACATTGTTGAAGACTAGGCAAGTAAACATTGATACTGAAGCGGAGGCAAAATTTGCAAAGATCAGAGATTACTGGGATGATGCCACAGTGGATAAAGTTGTTGAGTTACTCCGCGAGTACCAAAAACTTTTTCCTACAAAATTTTCGGACTTGAAAGACATCATAGGTGATCTGGGTGTGATGAAAATAACTTTGAAACTAGACGTGAACCCTGTTAAGTAGAGGCCATATGGCCTTAATCCAAATATAAGGAAAAGGTCTGCTTGGAATTGGACAAGATGCTTAAGGTAGGTATTATCAAATAAGTGGAGGAATTTGATAGGGTGAGCCCAATGGTAGTTCAATAAAAGAAGCAGAAGGGAGAGATAAGGATTTGCATAGATCTAAGAAAGCTTAACAATTCTTGTGTCCATGATCCTTTCCTGGTGTCGTTTACTGATGAGGTAATCAACAATGTTGGAGGGCAGGAGGCCTACTCATTCACTAATGGGTTCTCTACGTCCCATCAAACTAATATCGCGTAGGAAGAGAGGAGCAAAACGACCTTCACGATGAAATGAGGTTGTTTTTAGTACATGGTGATGCCATTCAAACTGGAGAATGCACTGACGATATTCTGTTGCAAATTCAAAGTGGCATTCAAAGAGTTTATTCACAAATTATTGGAGGTATATTTTGACAATTGGACGGTGTTTTGGTTAGTAAAGCACCATGTATCTAGTCTACGCTTAATGTTGGATACATGCCGAAGATATCAGAGCATGCTGAACCTGAAGAAGTGCTTATTCTATGTCCCCTTTGGCATTTTGTTAAGTCATGTGGTATGAAAGCAAGGTCTAATGGTAGATCCTACTAATATTGTAGTAATAGTCATTTTGGAGGCCCCAAGGAGTGTCAAATAGCTGTGCGTAACACTGGGCCATACTAGGTATTATCAGAAGTTTGTTAAGGTTTATGCTCAGATTACCGCACATATGGAGAAGCTATTAAAGAAGGATGCTACATTCTGTTGGGATGAAGAATGTCAGTGCAGTGTAGATGTATTGAAAGAAAAGATGGTCACCATGCCAATCTTGGTCTTCTCGGATTGGATGAAGGAATTCCATGTGCACGCTGATGCCTCGTGTATTGCATTCGGAGAAGTGCTAACACAGGCTGGTGAAGGAGAGATGGATTACCCTATAAATTTTGCGAGAAAGAAATTATCAGAGGCTGATAAGAACTAGTCAACGAAAAAGTGTGAGGGATTGGCTATGGTATATGTGCTTTAAAAATTCAAACACTATCTATTAGATGGACATTTCAAAATGTACACATACCACTCCATCTTGAAGTACCTAGTGTCATGCGGAAAGAGTTATTTTTGCTGACAAAACTAACCTCCCTAGAAGCCTAAGACTCTCTAGTGACAAACAAGACAATTAAGAGCAATCCTTCTCTAAACATGCATTATCATACGAGAAACCAAGCGTTTTTCGATCCTACCTGAAGTCGAACTCTATTGTAGTAGTCTAGCCTCGTCGATCTAGATGAGCTCCTCCTTCACTTCGAAACCTGCATACACTAATAATCAAATGATTACATGACACCTGAATATCTCATAAAACAAAACATATTCAACATATAGACCAAGGAGTATATGAAACAATTCATTAACAACAAATCATTGAGAAGAATGGACTTATTTGTATTAAGGAAACAAAAAAGAAACCATTACAACCTGAGCCTTGGTGTGTTGCAAGTTCCTCCCAAGGTCCAGCAAGAGTTTTCCTCTACTTTGACAAGCTCACCCACTTCCAAATGAAACAAGAAAGGATGGTAATCTCTCCTCACAAGCTTACAATGGAAGTCCTAATTCCAGCAGCATCTACCCTTTGGAATGTTCAGCTGTCAACCTCCCCTCCCTTGGCCCAATGCCTGTATTTATAGTGTTCTAGAGGAAGTTATTCAGTTCCAACATCAATGGGATACTCCCTCTTTTGGATGGGGTAGCTCCTCTCTTGATGGGATAAGTTCCTCTATCATAGGGATGCACGAACCATCTGGAGGCGCTCAATACACGTCAAACACTCTTCTAGAAAGCTCTAGAAGTGACCACAAGTAACTTTTTTAAGATGAAACTCGCACTTTTTGACCTTTACAGGAGTATGCACCCATCCCTTGACTTACAGAGCGTACAAGTATGCAGGTACAATGAGCTTGGGATGCGTACCCGCAGGCAAGGTAGAGAGAACCTGTGTACCTAGAGATAAACATGATTTTTATTGACTCTCTCTTTCTTGAAGTTTGACATGGAGAGCAGAGGTATTAGGCTTGACAAGGAGGATAATATGACTATTGATGGAGCCATATTAACTGCAGATAGTCATGGTGACAATTTTTAGTGTAACAAATTGCCCCCTAAAGTGCGAAGCCTGTAATAGATAAGGGTTTTTTATCATCTAGGAAGGGTGAAGTAATTTATCATTTCAAGGATTATCT
>APFE030903713.1:212337-227093 GCA_000404065.3 Pinus taeda | reverse complement strand
GTGCTTCTCCTTTAAGAGGAGCTTTCCCAAAGTATAAATGCAACAGCTGGATTTATCCTATCACAAGATAAGCTACTTGTTTGGTTTTATAGTCTCGGAGAGTTAATTACTCACCTACTCCAAGACACTAGCCTGATCTATATTGGTGCTTCAGAGCCCTAGTAAAATAAAAATTTCTAAGTTAATTTTACTTTAAGCGTTGATTTTAATGGCTATTCTTTAAGACAAAAGGTAATGGAGATGAAACTGATGGTGTATAGACTCGACTCCAATTCACTAAAAAGATGCACCTAGGATGATTTACACTAATTTTCTTTTCAATGAATTCTCTAATTAAGAGAGCTGAGAGAATGCAAACTTTTGATAGAAACAACTTTCTTAATAGACAATCAAAGAAACAATCTCTTTATCTTTTCAAAGTGCACAAAACATGACCACCCATTACTTGCACGAAAAATTCCTTTCTCTTTCAAAAACGTCAAATGCTACTCTAAAACAAACTTTGCAAAGGAGATCTTTTTATATTTTCCTATCTAATAAAGCATGTAAAACTAATCTAATCAAAAGCAATTGCAAGATCTATAGAAATCTATGAAAACTCACCCAAAAGAAAATCAAAGGAAATTTACCTAAAAGTAAATCTAAGAGGCAAAAACCTACTAAGATGATTCCGGGATGTTTTACTTGGCAACAATGAAACCAAGGACTAGTTCATGCAGAATCATAAACTAATCAAAACAAAAAATCAAACTCTTTTTGTTCTTTTCTTAAGAATGAAATTCACAACTTCAATCAATAATCTACTTTGAAATTTCGCAAAGAGACAACACAAAGGTAGGTTGCTCACACAGGCAGACTTTAAGACTGGTCCGACTCCTAAGAAGACTAACAAAACCAGAGAGATCTAAGGTTCCACAACTTCTAAAGTCAAAGTCACTACAGGACTAATGCAAAAATCAAACCCTAAGGTTAAAACTTCAATGAATTTCACTAAAACTCTTGATACTAATGAAACAAGTTCAGGTGAAGATTTTTGACAGATAACCAGTGGATCTAGGCAGTAAAGACTAAATGAAAACAAAATCTAAAGGGAAAAAATGGATAAAATGAAAATTTTCTCAATTTTGACAGGGTACGCAGGCAGCCTGTTTGACCAGGTGCGTCCACGCTCTGTGTACAAAGATAAAGTGCGTACAGGTACACACTGTGTCTAACTCAGAGGGTGCGTACTACTGAAAAATTAAGAAAAACTAAATTATAACGTAACTCTAAGCTAGCCCACCTAAAGACACAGTCAAACAATCAAAAACCAAAAAAGAGATGACTCTTTTCAGATCAAAGTATTACTCAAAGGAAAAATCAATCACATCAAAGGATTCCCTAGCGGAGTCGCCAATTTGTCATGCAGAAAGAGTTATTTTTGCTGACAAAACTAACCTCCCTAGAATCCTAAGACTCTCTAGTGACAAACAAGACAATTAAGAGCAATCCTTCTCTAAACATGCATTATCATACGAGAAACCAAGTGTTTTTCGATCCTACCCGAAGTCCAACGCTATTGTAGTAGTCTAGCCTCGTCGATCTAGATGAGCACCTCCTTCACTTCGAAACCTGCATACACTAACAATCAAACGATTGCATAACACCTGAATATCTCATAAAACAAAACATATTCAACATATAGACCAAGGAGTATATGAAATAATTCATTAACAACAAATCATTGAGAATAATGGACTTATTTGTATTAAGGAAACAAAATAAACCATTACAACCTGAGCCTTGGTGTTGTGCAAGTTCCTCCGAGGGTCCAGCAAGAGTTTTCCTCTACTTTGACAAGCTCACCCACTTCCAAATGAAACAAGGAAGGATAGTGATCTCTCCTCACAAGTCAACAAATGGAAGTCCTTCCAGCAGCATCTACCCTTTGGAAGGTTCAGCTTTCAACCTCCCCTCCTCTGGCCCAAGGCCTGTATTTATAGTGTTCTAGAGGAAGTTATTCAGTTCCAACATCAATGGGATACTCCCTCTTTTGGATGGGGTAGCTCCTCTCTTGATGGGATAAGTTCCTCTATCAGAGGGATGCATGAACCATCTGGAGGCGCTCAATACACGTCAAACACTCTTCTAGAAAGCTCTAGAAGTGACCACAAGTAACTTTTTTAAGATGAAACTCGCGCTTTTTGACCTTTACAGGAGTACGCACCCATCCCTTGACTTACAGAGCGTACAAGTATGTAGGTACAATGAGCTTGGGATGCATACACGCAGGCAAGGTAGAGAGAACCTACGTACCTAGAGATAAACATGATTTTTATTGACTTTCCCTCTTTCTTGAAGTTTGACATGGAGCAGAGGTATTAGACTTGACAAGGAGGATAATATGACTATTGATGGAGCCATATTAACTGCAGATAGTCATGGTGACAATTTTTAGTGTAACACCTAGTCAATAAGCCTGCGTTGGGGGTGAAGATATGCAGATGGTTGTTGTTGTTTCAAGAATATGACTTTTAGGTAATTGTGAAGCTAGGAAAATTGAATGCAGGACCTGACCATTTGTTGTGAATTGAAACAAGGGAGGAGCCTACTAATTTGGAGGAAGGGATGCTTGATGTACAACTCTTCGTAGTGCACATAATATATAATCATTTTGTATATCTTATCCACCTTTTGACTTCAGGGATGGCTCTAGAAGGGTACACCAACTAGCAAAAGAAATAATCAGTAGTGCACACGACAGATTTCTTAGTAATTGTTGGACATTTATATAATATGGGTATATGCTCGATTTCGAAAGAAACAACATTCTTGTAGAGGGTCATGGAGGGGTTGCAGGAGGGAATTATGTAGGAAAGGTAACAACATAGAAGATTTTTAACGTGGGTTTGTGGTGGCCTACATTACATAAGCATACCAAAGCATATTGTAGGGCATGTGATGAATGTGAAAGAATAGGTAGGCCATCGTGAAGGGATGAGCTACCTATAAACCCTCAAGTGTCATTACAGCCATTTGAGAAATGGGAAATTGAATTTGTAGGACCAATTCATCCCCTAGGCAAGAAAATAGGTACATGCTATATCATCACCATGACAGAGTATCTGACCAAATTGGTAGAGCCATAGCCTGTGAAGGATTGTACAGGGGCCACGATAGCTAAATTATTGTTTGAGTACGTGTTAACCAAATTTGGATTGACAGAAGAGTTTTAGGTGTATCATCAGAAGAGTACCCCATATCATCCTAAGGCTAATCGAACACTGGAGGCCTTCAATAAGATATTGGAGAATGCGCTGAACAAGATTTGCAATGCGCAACAGAATGATTGGGACGTGTGCATACCAACAATATTATGGGCGTACATGACTACTTGCAAAAAACTAACTGGTCAGAAACATTTCTGGTTGGTCTATGGCATAGAAGTTGTGATGCCTATGGAATATATCGTGCCTAGTATAAGCATAGCAGATTTCGTAGGGATGGTAGACAGCAAAGCCTTGGAAGAACATCTCATGCAGTTAATGGAGCTCGAAGAGGACATATTCTTGGCTGGATTTCATAAACAATTACAAAAGGAATGTAAAAAAGCATGGCACGATCGACACATCAAGTTGTGCACATTCAAGGTAAATGATTTGGTATTATTATATGATAGCAAGTTCACAAGTTTATAGGAAAGTTTCAGATGCACTGTTTGGAGCCATATCTCATTAAAGAAATCACAGATGGGGGTGTAGTTCAGCTCAGAAAACTAAACGGATAACCTTTTCTAGGAAGGGTGAATGGAAGTCATTTTAAGTCGAATGTAGGAGATCTACCTCAATGACTATATGGTGGTCAAACAGTCCTAGTGCTCCAGGTAGTTGTAAGGGAGCGTAGGACTATAAACTACATTACCCGGTTTTGGGGACTCCATGACAGGGGGGCTGCACAAAACGGGGTGATCTCATAGTACTAGAAGCTACGTGAAAGGAGATGCGTTGTGGAGGGAGATACCACATATCATAGCCATAAATTTACCATTAGAGTCACTATTCATGATTTGATAGCTAGGAGACAGTTAAGAGGAGAGGATGGGTAACATTTAAGGCTTAAATATTTGGAGATTTGTTGTCAAATCAGCATTAATGTATGTTTTTTGGGGGGTACGATGGCATTTGAATTCGAATTATCCTATAAATTATGCATGCTATTCTAGCAGAGAACACTTTGCACCATTAGAATTTTTGGGTTGTGATGTCTATCGCTTATGAATCATGAGACTCCAATCACCGAAGGAACTATTGCCTCAGATGGAGTGGCTCCAGAAGTTGTGAGCATGGAGGCTCCATCTCCTATGCCTACGGTGCCAAGGTCACCTGAGCCGAAGCCTACACTAGTGAGCGAGACCCAAAATCTGAAGAAAGAAAAGTAGAAAAGGTCAGTTCTTGTATGCGAGTCACTTAGAAAGGACTCTGCTACCTAGACACATAAGAAGGAAAAGAAACCTGAGAAGGTTGCAGACTTGCAAGCTGAAGAGGGTGTTGAAGATATATATGCTGAGGGCATGGAGCCCACCTCCAAGTTTCCAAAGTATATTCTTCCATGTAAAGGGAAGGTGAAGGTCACCAAGGACCCCGACCAGAGAAATTTGTCATTCATATGCCCCTACTACTAGAAAAGATAACCTTCGAAGGCCTGTGCCTGGTGCAAGTTCCCCTTTTAAAGATGGAGGATTAGGACTTGGATGACCATGATAGGTTTCCACACCTCGTGACAGAGAATTACATGAAGCGAGTATATTACAAAGACTCCAATGTCACTACAATGGAGACAATTCAGTTGATCCGCAGAGTAGAGCAGTCCAGGTTATTGAACCTACTATTGGTGCCCCACTACGACTACCCTAACATAAATACCACTTGTATATGGATGTTACTGACTCTGGTGCATGATGGGTGCTTGTGTCTTGGTGCGCCTATCCCCATCACGGACATGGTTGTCCACAGGATCACGATCTTGCCACATGAAGGCTTGAATCCAGCCAAGGAGTTTGGCGGAAAGACAAGTGAGTGGGACTTGGCAGAGAAGATGAAGAAGAAATTTGAGCTTCTCAAGAAGCCGCACGGGTACTCCATGACATCAATCAACAACCCCACAATGAAAATTTCCATGTAGATACTAGCTGAGAAGGTCCTGAGGAAGTGTTGCATGGATGAGGTTCTAGCGCCCGTGATCTCATTAGTTTCAGAATGCGCAGAGGGCGTACAGTTTAAATGGTCACCATATTTATGTAGCGAGTTCCTTGCAAATTGTTGCAAGGCTCAAGATGAGAGCAAGACCTTCCACTATGCATCTTTGCTACACTCCATTGTGCTAGTTGCTTGGGAGCTGTTGGAGGAAAGTCAGTTTCCTCCATTGGAGGTAGGTTTGTCAGAGGTTGTTGAGTTTGCCTCCATTTTGGCCATGTAGGACCCAACATGGGTCACATAAACAAAGATTTTATGGGTTTTGATGGAGGTGATAATTTTCATGGCCATCAGCTAGTGCCCATAGTTGTCCCTAGCCATGTATGAATATTTGGAAAAATATGTGAAATTCTAGGTAGACTTCCACCGCATTTATATCAAGCGCGGAAGGATCCAGAGCAAAAGTGGTTTGACCTACCATATCCTACTAGAAATGATGTGATTCAGGAGGTAATTAAGTGTTGGCCAGCAGATTGGAACTCTCCATCTAACTTGGACATGGGTACAAGCAAAGGAGTGAGGAGTTCAACAGAGAAAAAGAGGAATATGCAACGAAGTTGGCTGTGCAACGAAGGAAGGAGGCTGAGGAGAAGGCTCGACTAGAAAAGGAGCATGCTGCAAAATAATAGGCTGAACATGAGTAGCGTGACTCCGAGTGAAGTAGTAAATCCCCTTCACCCAAAACCGAAGAGGAAGAGTAGTTAGTGCAGGGTGGTGGAGTCATTAAGGGACTATGCACTCCATTTTGGGTAAAGAGGTATAGAGAACAATAGGAGGTGTCCCAGAAGAAGACAAAGGCAGCTAAGCCACCACTGGATCCCATTATGCTGACAGAGGGTGATCTCGACGAGATTGCGAAGAAAGTGCATGACACACAGTCAAACTATTGTAGTAGTTTGAGCAATAGAACTCACGGTCCTTAGGAAATATTCACAAGGATCTACACAAACTGCAGATCTAGACCAGCAGAATTTAGGTGGACACAGGACAAGTCAGTGCTGCATAGACGAGCCCGGTACCCGAGACAATTCAGGCTGTAGTGCTGGTCAGGACAGTGGATATTAGGACAGTCACGCTACCAGAAGGGTCTCTAAGCGTAGAGTAGGCTGATGATAATATCATCATTAGCACCTTAAATAACTTCAACCTCAACATTTCAGCGCTCGCTAATGAATATCTTCATGCGCTGCAGACAGACATGATAACAGAATTGAGAGCGCAAGAGCAGTGCGCTCTCATTTTAATCAATGAGTACAGGGTGAACAATGAATAAATGTTCACTGAGAAGATGGAGGCCCTAAATTAGATGCATACAATTTAGGCATAGAGCGCCTAGCTGGTGGTCGCAGTTATAGAGGCATGTAGGACAGTGTTGGAGTTGCACATACCTAAGGAGTCACCACTTAAGGCCAAGATTTGGAAGCTAGTTGCGGGTGTCCGTGAGGTGAAGGTAGAGGTGGCAAGAGTTCAATTTGAAATAAATATGAAAATCATACAACTAGAGCTTAAGTCACAACCTTTGACTGCACTCGAATTCTAGGAACAACGTGACACTGCCATCAAGGAAGGGATAACTACTCTCAATGCCATGGTTGTTGATCGTACAACTTTGTTTGAACAAGCCATGGAAGTGGTGATGAGACTGTAGGAAGATCCCACCATGTGGATATTGAATACCAAGATCCTCGAGCTCCAGCAATAGTACGATGAGGTAAGGGTGATGACATGCACCATTTCTATAGCACAACGCCTCACCAAGTTGCAGGAAGAAAAGCATCTCCTTGCACAAGTGGAAGCAACACAGAAAAAAGAGGTATTGCTTAAGGGACGGTTGGGTCCACTAGGTGGTCAAAGCCTACCAAGTCTTAGCTGACATCCAGGAAAAGCTGATGAACTTTCAGCTCACTCAACAGAAGATCAGGCGAGCTAGTGAGGGACTAGCTGTAGAGCAGCTGGTCGAATAGGTGAAGCAGGCAGCCACGCAGAGCGTAGTTGAAGTAGCAGTTGTGCAAGTCGAGCTGGGGGATATTCACAGTAATATCACCACACCAACTGAGTGACTTGAGGGCATGTCATCACCTTTTTTTTGGGGCCCTGTTGGGATGGGGTCCCCTGGGTCAGTTTTGGGGTGAAAGCCCAAATTTTGATTTAAAAAGATGTAAAGTCTCCTCAAATTGTGGATGCAGGGCGTGCAAATAGTTAGGAGTTAAAAATGGTTTTTACCTTTGTTCATGTAAATTTGAGTCAGTTTTTGAGATCTACCCATGGTCTGTGTGTTATAGACATTTTTGGGCGCTTCAACTCCAATCACAAATGTCCATAAACTAAGGGCTCCTAAGTCCCTAAAAGTGTTGCTTCACTGCCTAAAGGAACAAGGTCAACTGATTACATCATCTCCCAAAAGTTCTCCACTGAAAACTGCTGATAAATGGTCAAAACTCGACCATACTGAAAGCTCAATGTAGAGGGTGCAATGCATATCACATTCCCAATGTACAGGGTGCGATGCATACTATTTTTCTCCTTTGTAGGGTGCGATGGTCAGGAATGGACAAATGGCAGGGACAAAAATGCGAGGTGGAAGATCATGGAATCTTCCAGAAGCTTCCCCTCTAACACTTGCCACTCCATTTTCGACCAGGGATGATAAGAATCATCATTCTCCAGGGGGAAGCAGGAACTATTAGAGAGAAGACACTAATCAAGATCCCAAAAGATGACTCACCTCTCTGTAATCATCTATATATGGATCCCTCATCACAGAGATTGAGAGGCTGTAATTTTGTATCTTATAGAGAAGTGTTGTTGGTATTCTGGTGTACATTATCAGTGTTGGGTGATCTAGTTGCTTGAGGTGAAGAAGGGCTTCCTAGCTGGAGGATGATGCTGGGTCAGAGCACATGGTTGTAATCTTCCTGCTACTTTTCATCTGAATAAAGCTATTCTTGTTTCCTTCCATATTCTTGTGTACTTTTATATATGCTTGTATATGGTTACTGCACATCTGATCCTGCATTATTTATGAATTTAGATCCTTGTTTCTTGCATAGTAGTATGTTTTTGTGATTTCACAGGTCCTTTTGAAGCTGAATAGATAAAGAAGAAGTGGCAAAACTCTATCAAGAAGGAGAGGAAATCGAGCGCAAGACTCAGGTTGGCCCTCTTGGTTCTACTCTCATCTATTTTCATAAAAGGAATCAATAGTAGACTTTGATTGTTTATTTCTAAGATAGCCATCCATCTTAGTGGGAATAGCAGCATCCGAGTGGACACTATTCCCATGCAACAAAATGGCGACTCGACTGGGGAGCGACTAGATTACTTGTTAGCCTATCTATCCTTGTTTCTTTTATAAACATACAGATGGAGCTTGAATTCAAGCCAGCTAGCCTTCGAACTACATTTTTCATACAAATGAAAAGTAGATCAATGCTGCTTCAGTCAATCTCCATGTTTTGTTTATGAATTAAACAATAGATCTGCAAGCAATCTAATTGCCCTAAGTGGTGGCTCTAGTAACCTCTTAGATCACCCCTGTGTTTTACATACATTGATATTTACTTATTTAGCCTAAACACCTGAACTAGATTGCAAACTGTGAGTGAAATCTCGTTCAAAGTCTCGCACTACTACCATCGCAACCTGCCTTCAAGGTAGCCTATATGCATCACACTTCCCGAATGGAGTAGGTGCGTTGCATACTGAGTTCACTGTGTAACAGGTGCGATGGTCAGGGAGGATTGAATTTACCCTCCGACTGTGGATTTTTCTCACAGTTTTCAGTCTTATTCGTGAGTTTTGTTGTCTGTAGTCAGTGTGCCTCTGTGAATACCCCCTTCTCTTGCATTATTCCGCTTCCTTATTGCAAAGAACTATAAATGTTTTTTTATCGATTGTGCATTGTTTTAGTTCTCTTTTACAAAAAGTAGCATAGTCGAACTATCGTCTCTAGATCTGAAAGTGTCGTAGTTGTCATTTTCAGTTTTAGAAAGAAATTCCATTGTTTTAGATAGTGGATTATACAGTTACTGTTGCATAGGATTTGAATTACTAGTTTTAAAGTGTCGAAAAGCAATTTCCATTTCAAAATCGCAAAGTGTCTCTCTTGCTTTCACTTCATTTTGAAAAAGAATTTTGTTGAGTACAGTCACTTTAAAAGTAATTTAGTTTTGCACATAGCTTTCTTAGTCTCATTCACACATTAAGAGAGCTGAAAAACAAATACATGCATGTGCATTTTCATTTTGAATGCTTGGCTTGATTTAGGACTGTGCATATTAGCGTGTGCTTTGTGCTCTCTGAAGAAAAGATGCTTGATTTTCTTCCCTTTAGTAGCTAGGATTTTCATTGCTGAAAGAAGATAAAACGTCTGTTTATCATCTTAGACTGCATTTTAGGAATTATACATACATCACATGGTGAACCTGAAAGGCAAACTGTTAAAAAAGATCAACTTAAAATAAATCCAATGAATCTAACAACGCTTTGGAACTTAACGCACAACATCTAGAGGTCTAGGATAGAGACGTACTCTGACGTCGTAAAGCCTGGTAGCTGTTGCTTTCAGTGTTGGTTGGGTGATTCCTCCACTTTGAGATGGAAAGTGCCAGTACGGACTTGTGCTCCCACGTACCATCGCGTATATATTGGGAGAACACAATAGGCTGTATCCTTTATCCTTAGGAAGCCGTGTCTGCCTCCCTATCAATCGTAATGCACCAAACACAACATTCGAGAAGATTGACTGCTATACCATAAAAAATGTTCTGCAGTTTTACGATTGGTTTGGTAATCCTCTCTGCCTAGATCTCCAGAGAAGTCCATTTTGCTCCTTTTCAGACTCCTTAAAGGAAAAGGTCCTCTGAGCACCTGTCACTTCAAGCTCAATAAAAATCAAAGCCGACTAGAGTCATCTTTTTTTTTTTCTCGGCTTTTTAAAATTGAAAAAACAAGTTGTGTCAAAGCATCTAAAATTTATTTTAATCGGAATAACGTCACTGTTCCCTCGTTGGTCTTAGAAATTAGTCTCCCTTCATCGCAAGTTCCTGTAGAATCACTAGGAAATCTTTTGGATAGACTAAATATGTCTGAACAACCTTCGACATCTAGGACTGTGTCAGCTGATGCAGCAGCAGTAAAACCTCTTGCTACTACTCCAAAAATTTTCGCTGGTGTACCATCTGTCCCGGCAAGTTATCAACAACAAGACGGAGTCCAATCAGGGACTGTTTCGATGACATGGTTAGTTCCTATTTCTTCATCCGGATTCTCATATGGTATTTCTAATGTTGAAACTCAACAAATTGATCCAATGTGTCTTCAAAGGCCAATCTACCCTTTAAGTACTAGATTGCCACCATATGGGGGGCAGTATGCCTTTTCATTGTTCCCTCCTGGAGAACAACCATATGGGAGTTTACAACAAAGTTCAGGTCAAACTAGAATTACATCCAGCGGTTGGGTGCCAATACTGCCTCAGCAACCAAGGGTTGTATATTGAATGTAACCAGTCCACCCTGTGTCAAATATTCCCACTATACCTGCTATGGTGACGGCATCGGAAGTACAAGCGCTACCTGTTGTATGTCAACCCCAAGTTTCTCAGGTTGCAATACAACAACCTCTTGTCTCAGCGATTCAATCACAACCTCAGGTTAGTGCCTCCTTATCTGGAGTGACTCAGGCTCAAATAGATACTATGACTCCTCATCTTGGTCAATCATCTAGTATTGGACAACAGCAAATGGTCCAACAACCATGGCTGGTTCAAAATCAACAACCGCAATTCCATCAATCATATCAGGGACCTGAGCAACAAGTCATTGTAAGTAATGGGCAACTGCATTTCCAAAGCGGTTATCAACAACCATACTATAATGGCTATGCCCATCAACCTTATCAAAGTTACTAGCATCAAATACATTATGCTGGTATGCAAAGACCCACTGCTCAGGCGATTCCATCTTATCTTGGGTATGCTTCGACTAACCTGAATCAACAGTTTCCCTTTGTAGCAACTCTAGAATTACCAGATCTAAACCGGATGACGAATGATCCAATTGCTTATGCCCCTTGGTGGCCAGCGATTCCTCATAAACTTCTGTCAGATATTCCTAAATTTAATGGAAATCTCGGTGAAGACCCATCGAATCATGTGATGACCTTTCATCTATGGTGTTCATCGAACACTCTCAATGATGATTCGATCAGGCTTCTCCTCTTTCAGCGAACACTAACTGGTCCGGCAGCAAAGTGGTATATCGAATTGCCTAGAGCTTCGTTTGATAACTTGAGTACCCTAGCCACAACCTTTTTAACGCATTTTCAGTTACCCATAAGGTATGAAACAGGAACTGAGCTACTTACAAATTTCAAACAAACGACAACCACTCACATCTCCAATCATATTCATGAATGGCAACGTTGTCGTAGAATGGTAAAAACCTATGTTCCTGATTAGCTATTGGCTGAATGGTTTATTAAGTCACTGTTACCTGCTATTACAAAAGATGTGTCAAAGGGAGGAGTTGTCACCGAAGAGCAAGTTATTGCTCGTGCACAATCTCTATACTTGATCTATACTCAGTCTGGCATGCTCTACGATAAAATCCCTAATGCTCCTAGACCAGATTTTCCCATTCCTCCCCCTCCTAAATAAAAAAAATACTCCCATGCCAGCAATGGCATGATAGGTACGACTAGCACGAAAACCGTAAAGGCTACATCAAAGAAAGCCTGTACATTTTCTAGTCAAAATGCAAATGACAAACTTCTTGCCTCGGAGGTTAATGCTATGTCGACTGACAAAAGAAAAGAACCAAAGCAACCAGGAGGGAAGAAGAGAAAGAAAAGGAAAAAGAAGAAACAAGAGGATTCATCTCCTAAAAAATATTCTGCAAACCCTTCTGCGCAAAGGAAACCTCCTTCAGGGTGTCAGATATGCAATGAGGATCATCCGACAAGAGATTGTCTATATAAAGCTGATCTTAGAAAATTCTTCAAGAATTCAAAAACCTCAGCGGTATTGACTGATCCGTTTCCAAACCCAGGAACAAATCTGGTTGCTAGAGACATAGCTTCCCCATCCCGAGTGCTTATTTTGTCCATTTCGAAAAACCAAAATGATGCTTTGATATCGACAAGGAATAAATATTATGGAAATCCAGAGGTGTCAAACAACAAGGCTACAGATCAACCTAGTAGTTCGACAACAACTTCGACCGAAGCTGTGCCACCCATCATTCCTGAGCTAATGATAAAGTCGCCAAAGGGAGTAGTGCACAAATTGACATTTAATCCTCGTGCCAAAGCAGCACAACATTATAATATAGTGGAGGATCTTGCCCAATCTTCGTCTTTTATGTCGACACTTGAGGTACTACAAAATTTACATTCCCAAAAGTAGGCTTTATTATCAGTGATAGGTGGGATTGACCCAGCGGATTCCAATCTTGTGGCCTTTGATCACAAAGGATATGACCCTCAGTCACCAGCTCAACTAGCTTTCGTTATTCAAGTGAAAGCCCTCAACAAAACTATTCATTGAATAATTATTGATGAGGGGGGATCTACATGTATTATGTCAATGAGTTGCTGGAAAAATTTAGGCTCACCACCCTTGTCACGATCGTCAACGAAATTAAAAGCTTTTGATGGGCGAACATACACTCCATATGGGATTTTAAATAACTTGCAAGTCGAACTGGGGGTCAAAACAGTAGAAATTGATGCTGAAGTTATCGACGGAAACCTCGATTACAACATCCTACTAGGAAGGCGCTAGATATATGCTATGGCTGCCATTCTGTCGACATACTTCAGAAATATTGCATTTCCCTTCCAAGGAGGAATCAAAATCGTCAACCAAAAAACATTTCTCCCCAACATTTCACAAGTTACGGGAAGCATTCCGATGATCCACGGAAGCTCTCACTCACTTCAAAATATCAGAGTAGGTCTCCTAAAAGACCCTTCCTTAAAGGGGACTTTTTCCCTTCCGCCTCCGAGTAAGCTGGCAGAAGTGGACACAGTGGAAACCTATCCCATGAGATCTTCTACATCAACAAAAATGAAGAGGAACTCAGAACATTTTGATAGTATGGATAATCGCGAGGCATTTCTTCCAAGCCCTACCATAGCTACATCATCTGATGATCAATTTAGTGATGTTGTACATTATGTACTGGGGGAATTGGAACCAGATCTTTCCTTCATGAGTCCTTATGAGTTGTGATCAAAGGTCGCCATGAGGATAGTTCTTTTACTGTGTCAACCTCTATAAAAAATGAAACAACTCCCTTTACAAATTGAGTCTTTCAAAGATCTCGACGGTAAACTTTCATTCCAACCACCGAGTTGAATGTAATGAAGCTTGGGGGAATGCACCTTGATTTGTGTTATTATGCTGGGGGCATGCAAACTTATCACGAGCAGTGTTACCGCAGGGTTCAAGCTCGTTAACAAATAAACCCGCCACAAGAAATTTTAACATGGAATTCAAGCTCGTTAAAAAATAAACATAAGCAATGAGAAAATGTTTCCCCCAGAGTTTAAGCTCATTAAAAATGAACCAGTAAATAACCATTGTGAATGCCTTATCATCAGCTTTTGAGCCTTGGTCGTGTTCTCATCATCACCTCCACTCTGTTTTTAGCCGATCATTCACTTCCATTTGATTGTTTACCCTTTCGAGGAACATCTGCGAAGAGTGATTCTATTAGCCATCCTTGTGACACTGCCATGATTGGAAAATTCCAAACCTTACCTGGAATCAGCTGCTACCCGAAATCGTCACTCGTTCCTCGAAAACAAGTCTCCTTTAAGATCTTTTCAACTGACTCGTAAAATATGAAAATATTGCCAAGCGATTAGCCTCTCCGGATCGTTAATGTCATCGGAAGTGCTATCCCTCCTCTAGATTTTAATATATTTGGATTTGAGTGATTATTACACAAAAATATCGAGCGCTTGTCTTGTTCGGCTCGTTAAAACTATCGAAAATTCATCCCTTTCGTATTGTTTTACGCTTTTTTGGACTTAAGGGATTATATGACGAAAAAAAATATTTTGAGTCTCCTTTCTGTCCCTTTCAAACTCTCTAAAATTGAAAAGGACTGAGTTATCTTTGTCGTTAAACTCGTTAAAGCCGAATAGCGGCAAACTTGTCCAAATAGACGAGAACGCGTTTCACTGTCGCTAGGCTCGTTAAAATATAGTGACAGGTTTGCCCGAAGGGCGGATTATAGAACAAGCATATGTTATCCTCCTCAAGCTTGACAAAAATAAAGAGGTACTGGTCGGCAGTGATGGGGGAAAATTGGGAAGAAAACTTGAAAAAGCTTTATTGGTAGCAAGTCACTCTTGAACATGACACTTTCCTTCCACATCCAAGCCCGGTTAGCAAGCATAATTTTAGGGGCGAATGTTCGCCCTTTGGCGAAATTAAGGGGTTTAAAATTTTTAGTGGGCGAATATTTTGTATCATAGTACATTTTTACAAATCACCTCAAATAGCCCACCTTATTT